>WBMZ01006414.1:10025-272407 GCA_013400975.1 Atrichornis clamosus
CCGGGACTGCGGAGAACCCGCCGAGAGCAGAGCACAGCTTGTAACGAGGGAGCTGCTTTTAAGCGGAACAGAATGAAAGCGAGAACCTGATCTGGAAAAAAATTTGTCTCTTGGCGTCCTGCGTTTTCTTCTCTGTATTTGATTCTGTCTTTCCCTTTCCAGTAGACTGGTAATTATCTCTGTTCTAGCTGAGAGGAAAAAAAAAAAAAAAGCAAAAGAAAAGGAAAAAGCAAGGATTACGTCATCTGTTTTTAAAGTGAGTGGAAATCCCTATTCTTTGAGGAGTGAAGCCAGGTTGCTTTTCCCGCAGCCTCCTGCAGGTGGAGAGCTGGAGGAAAAGTTAAGGTCTGATGGAGAGCACGTCATACAGTCGGACATAGGAGACAACCCAGTTCCTAATTTTAGACCGGAATTTCTTGAAGTCAAAATTATCGATCTTGATTCAAGTCCCTGTACCATAATAAAAATAGCCACTTTTTTTTCTGATTGATTAGAGCTGATTTGGTTCACAGAAGAAAGCAGTTTATATGAAAGCCAATGCACATCATGCCAGTGTTAGGTAAGTAAGGGCTGTGTAACAGGGGGACCAAGAAGACATGTGAACAGACTAGTCCATTGTGAGTCCCCAGTGAGTCCACAGATCCTACCAGGAACCTGCTCCAGCACAGGCTTGCCATAAGGGCACAGACTCCTTTAAGCATCCACCTGCTCTGGAGTGAGATCCTCCACTGACTGCAGCTGGATCTCTGCTTCACTCTGGACCTCCGTGGGCTGCAGGGGCACATCCTGCATGATGGTCTTCATCATAGGTTGCAGTGGTACCTGGAGCACTACTCCCCCTCCTTCTGCACTGACCTTTGTGTCTGCAGAGCTGTTGCTCTCACATATTCTCACTCCTCTCTCCCCTGGCTGCAATTTGCTCTTGAGCCGTATTTTCCCCACATTCTTAAATATGGTATTCCAGAGGCACTGCCGCTGTCGCTGATTGGCTTGGCCTTGCCCAGCAGTGGGTCCGTCTTGGAGCTGGCTGGCGTTGGATCCACTGGACATATTTGAAGCTTCTATCAGCTTCTCAGAGAAGTACCATGGTACCCACCCTCTTCTGCTACAAAACCTTGCCGCACAAACCCAATGCAAATTATAGTCCTGGAAGGTGATTGCTTCTCTCTTTCTAAGTGCATGAAGCAGTCCAGTGTTAGCCTCAGATATTTTTCAGTTGCATAGGCAGTGGCTCAACAAAGTTGCAGTAATCAATTTTCTGTTAAAGAAAATAAAATGTACTGCTAGTAATGAGGGTAAAGGGAGCATGTTGAAAAAGGCTGGTTCCAAAATGTTGCTTGTGAAATATGCAACGATTTGGTGATCTTTGAAAAGATAAATGCTCTCAAGTGTGAGAAAGCAACCAAACCCCTTTTGTAATATCATCCTGAGTAATATTGTGTTTTGTGAGAATCCTGTTGCTAATGGTGAAAGTGATTAGGGTACTCTCAGTTATGCTTTGATACTGTGTGAGAAAGCTAGTGCAATCATTGAAGTTATTAGCAAGGGGAAAAATAGGATGATAATAGCATAAATGAATGAAGAGACTGATACTGGAATAGGAAAAATTAGTGAATATTTTGCTAATGACTTGTGTGTTGAGAACTTCTGGCTTTTATTAACAAAACAGATAAAATTTCACAGGTATCTGAGGTAGACATGATTTCTTTATCCTGAATACTAATTCATTTTACTGCAGCTTTTTTGTTTCCTTTTATCCCCCAAATCACTTAGAATCATTGCCAATATCCCTGTATTCTGAGAGGAAACATTTTTCAGCTGACTTTTAAAACTAAAATTATTTCGATAACATAGTGAAGATACTAATTTGATATTTTTCTTCATCTTTCAGTGCAAAGTTACATAGGTCATGGGAAACAGACAGTGCTAATCAGTATGTTTTTGTAGATATGAACTTTTGCATTCTCTTCTTTTGCAGTGCTGAAAATACAGTTGCAAAACCCAATCCAGTTTTATGTTTGTAACCTTTTTTTCTCAAAGTTCCAAAGAAATTATTACCTACCTCTACTGAAGAAGGAGTGACTTCAAATGCAGAAAATATTTTTAAATGTAGTCACTGTGCAGGACACAGATGTTGAATTTAAAGATGATTATAATGACAGTTTTTCTCAGCCAAGTGGTGCTGGTATGATGAATGGTGATGGGATCCTGTCAAAATCGTTGGTTCTACTAGACTTTCTTCCTTTAGAAGATGCAAAAACCTATGAAGTAGAGGAGATACAATAGTAGGAAACACTTTTTGAAGCAAAATCTCCAGGCAGAAGTTGCAGGGGGGAAAAAAGTCTCTGTTCTTCAAAGTGTTGCTCTTCATATTTTGTCTTATGAATATTTACACTGGTGCTGGGAGGCAGCAGGAGGAGTAGCCCAGTAAAAGGCTTAACTGAAAATGATAAATTAAACTTATTAGATCAAGTATTTTCTTGAAAAAGAGTTTAAAATGTAAGATTTGTCTGCTTTTGTATTATTCTGACAATGAGGAAAAAAAGATTTTAGTTTGGTCTATAGGATTTTTTCATTTCAAAACGTGATCCAGATCAAGAATTAAATACTTTTATTTATCATTTGCCATAGCCTAGAGAATGGCGTGTCTTTGGACCAGATCTCCTTCCACAGCCATCTTCTGAGAAAAGTGTGCTTTCTGAAAATTTCTCTTACACTAATGACCCAATAATGTACCTAATATTTACACTGTCATAAATAATCCCTTTTTGAAGGGAGGTACATTTTGCATATCTGTCACGTAGCTAATATACCTACTATTTTTCCATTTTAAGATTTGAAAAGCTTAAAGTGGTCTCTTTGGGCCTTTGGTCACTAGCCTCCCAGACCTCTGAGCCTACTGGGAAAGGCTGGGGGAGAGGATTGATAACTGTGTTAGAGGAAGACTAAGTTAGAATTCATATAAGCAAGCTGAGACTGCTGGATGTGCATCCAACGTTGCTGTATTGTGAGGGGGCTATTTCCTATCTTATTTTAAAGATTATGATGATTATGAGAGGTCTTAGTAGAAATTGGAGAAATTAAATTAACATGCTCACTTTAAAGAGGGAAAGGAAGAATATCCAGAGAACTGTATGCAGGACAGTCTCATCTCAGTTCCTGGGAAGGTTATTAAATAAATCTTCCTGGAAGCCATTGTTAGGAACAGCAAGGTAAATTAGGTGGTTTGCAACAGTCATCATGATTTTATTGAGAACAAATCATGTCTGACTAACCTGATTACATTGTGTAATGAGACAGCTGGCTCTGCAGACGAGGGGACAACAGGTAAACAATTATATTTACTTTGACTTAATCAAGTATTTTGACATGGTTTCTTAAAGCTTTATGGACTAGTGGCCACAACACATGTGGGAAAGCATCTCCACTGGATGTCTCAAAGAACAGGTAGACATCATGATGCCTAAGTAGTGGCTGCACTTTAGAGGCTGACACTGGTGCAAATATTGCTTAACATTTTCATTTTTGACCTGGATGATGGGAGGGGAAAGTGGCCTTTTGTTTGTGAATGACAGTGAAATGGGTGCGGAAGTGAGTCAGTCTGTATGCTGGGCTATACACACGGCTAGCATTCAAATGGACCTTAGCTAACTTGACTATAAGGTACCTGGTGAAATTTGGTAAGAACACTCCTGCACCTGGTCTGGCATGACCGTGTGCAACAGCATAGGCTGGTGAGTGACTTGCCACAAAACAGCTCTTTCATAAAGGACCCGAGGCTGAATGAGAATTTAAACGTGAGTCAGCACTGCATCATGAAAGCCATGGCCACAATACATGTAGCCAGCACAGCAAGGGAAGTGATTCCCCTCAAATTGCATCAGGTGAGTATAGCTTCGAGATATGTCCATCCTTCCCCCACACCCATCAGGAGATTGCTAAACTGAAATATATTCAGCAGATGATTATCAGAATAGCATAGGGGATAGAGCACAGTGGAGATTTAAGGCTGTTGAAAATGGAGTTCTCATTTTATAAAGGGATAAATATATACAATTATTTAATACAGAATGGATCATTAAAAATGGTGTGCTTTTAACAGCTAAGATTGTGTGGGCAGAGAAGCTCTGAAGTGAAAACAAAATCTAACACCTAGGAAGTAGTTCGGAAAGCATACTGTTCTTTCCAAACATACAAAGGTTAAAAAAAAGAAGAAAGTAGTATTGACCCTTAGTATTCCGATTTACATTACGAGAAAGATTAAAAATAAACAGATTAAAGGAATTTTATGATTGGCTTATTCAGTATTCTCCTTTTACACTTGTTCTTGTCTGGTTTGGTTTCCATAGCTACTAGTTTAATCATGATGCACAGAGCTATTTTTAATTACAGTATATGCCAGCATAAAATTAATTCTTTGAGTATCTCAAGCAACAAACAGCTTGCAGCTTGTTCTTTGACATTTTATTATCACAAATTCTGAAGCAGCACATTAGCACATCATATTTAGCCTGTTCAATTTTATTAAAAAGAAAATAAGTCTTTAAATATATACGTGCTTAAATCTGTGTGAAGGGAGACAGGTTACAGAAGGACTACATTATACTAAAGGCTGATGCATTAATTTCAAATTATATAGCACTTGTAAATGATCAGTGGCTATTATAGAAAAGACTTGTCATACTGAACATCCAATATAATCCAGTTTTGTTCTCTATCTTTTATCTATGTGAAGTTCCTGTGACATCTTTAATTTTTTCTTAGGCAAATAGTTGCTTTTCCTTCCAAAATAAAGGGAATGAATGAGATATGTTTTTTGTCTTGAATATCTTGAAATATGCAGGACTTGGGTTCTACAATTGAATGCAGATGAAGCAGACATAGAGTTCAGTGAGAAGTTACTCTTCTGCAATGATTGCAGGATAGGTCACAAATGAAAAAAGGATGGATTTTTCAAGAAGTGCTAAACATGAACAGTAGAGGAGCTGGTGGGAGTTGATGATCAATGCTGTCCAAGACTATGCCAAAACTTGCTGATATTCGTATTCTAAATGAAGCAGGCATTTGTCTTATTATGGTGCAATATTGTCTTATATGGAATAATATTCCTATTTTATTTCCATATTCAACTGTCATCCACCTCTGAAGCCCCGACTGTGGTAATAATATCTTTCCAAATATATTTCTGCAGTGTAAAGTAGAAAAAACAGAATCAGAACTTTTTGTGTTGTGCTTGTTGCCTGACAATAATAGCATGCTTAACTAAGATGTTTTCCCCATCTTTTTGACTGTTAATAACCTATGTTGTCAGGAATCCAAAATAGCCTTTCCTTAAATGTTCAGGATGAAGGTAGAATTTTTCAGATTTGTAGAGACTTGAACCGGAGTTAAAATTAAAAGTTTCTTGAAATACAGAATTTGAAATATAAATAAGCGAAACCATTAGATGATGGATGCCCACTGATCAAACTCTGAGTGAACTGTGAAATACAGTCTTCCTGTTTGGTACACAATGAGTGTTCTGGCAGTTTGCTACTTCTTATGTTGTTTCTTTGACTCACCTAAACTGTGAAAGTATGAATTAATACATATGGTGCTTACAAAGAGCTAATTTAAGTAATTCTAAAATTAGTCAGATAATTATCATTCAAACTTATTGAATCATTTAATTATAATTCAAACTAATTGACTTATTGAATGCACTTAATAGATTAACTTTTTTTACTCTTGTTTCTGACTACAGACTACTGTATCTCTTTCTTCTGAATTTCTTCTAATTAAAAGAAAGAAATAAATCTCTGTTAGGGGTGAAATTCTGCTTGCTGTGTAAAAACCATCCATATAGATTCTCTAAAACCTGAATTGCTACACTATGAATGTTTTTTATATTAATCTTCCCTTTGACTTCAGTAAAAGTCTTTCTGTGAGCAAAGAATGTGAATTGGGATCTGAATTGAGATTGGGATCTGAACTCAGATTGGGATGAATGCATCTATAATTTTAAACTTTTAAAAATTATACACTGAATTTGCTTGATTTACAAGTATTAACAATGTTTAGTTGGAAAAGCTTATGCACATATTTTCATTCAACAATATTTGAATCATGGAATGCAATAACCAGTGTCTCTCCCATTTGCCTCTTTCATAAACATCCTTGCTATATTGTATGGTGAACTCTGTCTTTTTATATAATGTGTATTATATACTTGTAGTTCTTAAAAAATTTTGCCAACCTTTATTCATTCAGTCAATTCCAGATTTTCACATGTGCATCAAAAGATGCTGCACTCATTTTAAGAAAATAATTACTGTCTCATTTGTCACTTGGAAAATTCTCTATAGACTGGGGTGTTTAATTAGTTGGGGTTTTTTTATGTTAAATATGTCTTGCTTCATTTTAGCCTTCATCTCCAAACTTTCTGTTTTCTTACGTAGAATTTCACCTGCATGAGATGACTGGTCTACTAGACTTTAAAGGTATTTTTAGCATTTGAAATATATGCTTTTTTCAGGAATCTTATTTCTGACTTGCATTGCAACAAATTAGAAAATGCTTTTAACTGAAAAATGTAAGACTATTTGACTTTCTCATCTGTAAAGTATTTTTTATGAGGGTGAAACATTAATGTAGTTCAAATACCATTCTGTGAGCATTGTGTAAAAAATTGTATTTTCCACCAGTACTGGCAGAGCTACTAATTAAAACTGATCTGGCAAGTAAAGGAATAAAGTTAAAAGAAACCAAATCAACAAACAGATCCTGTAAACAATAAAACTAAACTTGCTAAGCTTGATATAGAATGCTTGGAATGTTTCTCTTTATGTCCTCTTAGCTGTTGGGCACTCTCATCCTGTTAAATAGTGGTGTTGTAGTAAATTAGAAAGAGTAGTCAATAGAAGCTGGCATACATCACAACACACTCAAGCAAAACTCAATCTAAAAACTTTCACAATTCGTTATATTCTCATATATTCCCATGAACACTGTTTTGAAATTATAGAAATATATTTGTTTCAAAACTATGGGGCTGTACTAATAATACAAACCAGTTTGCTTCCCTCATGAAAATTAACAGTGAAATTCTTTGTAGAGTTTCCAAATGGATTGTGGATGCTTGCTTCAAAATGTATTGACATACTCAAGTAGATTGATGTCTTATTTGAGCCGAGTGGTTGGCCATCATTTATTATTGGCAGATGGAATTGATATCTCTGTGTTACAGATTATAATGAAGTCAAATCTTGTTCTGTCCTGATCCTTCAAGCCTAACGGATACAGCATAGGGAACTGCTTACATCCATTTGTTTTAAATGTCTTGATAATTTACTTATTTATTTTCCTATCTGAATGGTCTTGTAGCTCTCCTAATGTGTTTAAATAACCAAATAATTGCTAAGTATTTCTCTGGTGAACTGATGAGGGAGAAAAATATATAGAAGAGACACAAGAACCAATGGATCACGTGATTATCCATTTTCATTTTTCCTCATATTTAGTGGTAGAGGAGATGTGAATTGATCCCACAGGATTGAAGAAATTATTGCTAGCCAGTTCAGAGTTAAAATAATATGACTTGTTTTGATGGTAGGTTAATCCAATGAACCTTGCTAGATGCAAGGTGGCATCTTCTCTTTGTTTCCAAGCAGTCTCTAGCCAGACTACTTCCCAGTGAGCACACACATGTACAAACACAACCACATTTATTTCAGGGACAGCCAGCCAGTGCAGACATCTGCAAAAACACACAGAGCACCGACAAACATAAACAAAGTGAGCCAGACAAGAACAGTGACCAGTAGCTTGCTTACATGTGTCAGATCTCTTTTATTCCCTGACTTCTCTCCATTTTGCTGGTCTTGTTTCTTGCTGTTTCATCCTGATCCCCTCTCATCTCTATCCTTGTCTTCCCCAAATTAACTGTTTTTATGTAATTACTTCTACCCCACAGATGTCCATTGTACCTTGGTACCACTGGTTTTACAAGAGTCTGCTCTCACAAAAGTCCATATTGCTCGTCTTTAATTATCCATGAGGTTCAGCCATTTCTGTCCTGACTCCCCCTTAGCCACTGATGAAATGCAGGCATTCCTCTAAGTGAGATTTGCAACTTTTGTCAGATTCTCACGCTATTATTCAATATGTCCACAATTTCTCATATCATGTTCAATAGTTAAGTTGTGTTCAGACACTAAACCCAATACCAGAGCACAGTTATCTGCCCACATACCTTAACAACTCAAACACAGAACAGGAACTCAAACATCAGCTGCTGATGAAATATTGCAACATATTTTTCACAGGAAATTCAATGTGGTGTTCTATTTAGTGAGTGCAACTTTCAGGCTTTTTTTTCTCCTGAGGCCTTGGATTGGTTTGTCTGGTTTTTTGTTTTGTTTTATCTTTAACATCCCAAAACTTCCATACACGTATCATAGAATCGCAATTCTTCAAAATAATTTTCAGGTTTACCTCTGCTGTTTCTTTGCACAGGTGTCTTGTACATAGGAAAAACCCTGCATGTACCAAGGAACAGGTATATGAAAATTTTACCTACATGAAGGGAGATTCTATTTACTAAAGCTGCACTTAACTGCTTACTAGATTTGTAGGAAATGATCGGTACTGAGCAGCTAAGGGCTTTGTGCATGCCGTCCCAGAGTGCTTTTAGATGAAAAAAATCTTAAGTGTGGCCTGGTGAAGCCACATCAATGTTACAGCCTTGCTTCTCTCTGTCTCTGAAAACATGATTTTACTGGGGCAAAATAAGATGTTCTTGAACAGAAGATAGACGTAAGTTTGACTTTTCTTGGTATGTGACTTGCCATTAAATTGGTATGATTTTCAAATAAGCTCAAAATGCTTGAAGGTTTAAAATTTTGGGTTTGGTGTGGAATGCTTATGCTCAAATTCTTGTGGTTTAAATAAGAGTTATTATCAACAGCAGCAATGGAAAACAAATTCTGAGCCATAGAGTGGAAACTATGTAGGAGACTCTGCATGTATTTCAAATTACAGAAAAATAGTTGCTAAAAACATATCAAAACTCCTATGAAGAATATCTACTTATCTATAGTTCTTTTCTAGAAAGCATTTTGGAGACTTTTAGACATGTTTCTATTTCTTCAAAAGAGGTAACTTATTGTTTATTACAATTAAGGTAATTTCTTCTGACACAGAATGCCTGCTGTCTTACTTTCAACAAAGTCAAAGATAATTTTTTAGATGTATGAGATTTTGCAGTGCATTATAAGGAGGCTACATCTGCAGGATGTAGGTAACTTCAGTGTTAAGACACTCCAGCCTAGTTGTATGCATACAGATTACATTCACTGTTAAAAATACATTAAAGTGGATTTGATATGAAATACCATTTATTTAAAAGTGACTGTACAAATAGCATATTTTCTATCTACATTATGAGCTGTATTGCAATAAAATTTTAAACTGGTAAAATGAGACCATTTTGTTCTTCTAGCCACACCAACTATTCATCTTGATTTGTCTAAAATGATGTGTGTGTGGTTGTTATTGTTGCTAGTTGGAGGAAATAAGCAGTTGCCTTAGCAATTGAAACAAACTTTGGTAACAGCAGGATTTTTCATATTATTGTTCATGTTTTATCAGCACCTTAAATGAAACAATGGTTAAAAATCTTATTCTAAAAGGCTTTAAAAATATTCCGTGTGACTCATTTAGGGTTTGGGGCTTTGTTCTCAATGTAAACTACAGTAGTGTAATGTTTTTTAATGTCTATTGACTTTGAAATACAATATACGCTTTGTAAGTAGAGAAATTTGTACTGTTTAAAAAGCATGAAATGCAGATGTTTAGAATTGTTCAGAGTGCTTATTTTGACTCAATGGATATTCCAATGGGTGATAATGCAGACATTTAGATTTCACAAATGGTTGTTTTTCAGTCACTGTTAATGAAACTGAAGAAATATCAGTATCTCTTGATGTTAGCCTTCAGCAGTACACAAGGTCTAGTTTGAGATGCAGTTAGGAGTTCTATGAGGAGTTATATACATATATGTTAATGGTAATACATTTAAATTCAAAATCTTTGTAGGAATAATCCACCCATTCAGTTTAGCAGTGGTTATGTAGAGATTAAAATTTTTAAATTGGGGAATTAGAAGGTGTCAATAAATAGCTAATATTCTTATAGGTAGCAGGGAACTTTTTAGAGCACTAGGAAAAATAAGTCCAGCATTCCTAATCAGGTTCCTGTTGAAAGTAAAAGGACAATAGTTTTGAAAGTGAAAATTGTATCTAAAGACATAAAAGAGCAAAAGCTTAGACATAATATTGCAGTACTATGTTTAATTCAAATGAAAACAGGTTTGAGGAACAACTTACTATGAGCACAATATCTCCCCTCTCCCACAAGTTATTGACGTCACAGAGATGACACCAGGAGGGAACTCGTAGACCACTGGAATTTAAAATTTGAACTCAACAAAAATGGAGCTTACAGATGGCCATGACATGGTTGGAAGCCTCTGGGTAAGGATTAAGGACAAACAAATAATGCAGATGCCATTGTGGGAGTCAATTATAGACCACCTAGCCAGGATGATTACACCAATGAGTTATTCTTCAAGGAACTAAGAGACCTCCAAATCAAGTGCCCTTGTCCTCATAGAGGACTTCAACTTGCCAGAAATTAATTGTGAGCATCATACAGCTCACACAAACAGGCCCAGAAGATTTCTAAGGCACTTGGATGATAACTTCATGGTCTGAGTATTAAGGAAGGCAGCTAGGAAAAATGCCCTCAATGATTTGTTGCTTGCTAACAGAGTGGGTCTGATGAGTGAAGTGGAGATTGGTGGCTCTCTTGGTCACAGTGACCACGAAACAATTGAGTTTAAAAGCTTGTTGACAGAAGGAAAAGTGTCAGTGCCAACAAAACTTCAATCCTGGATATGAGAGCAGACTTGAAGCTTCTCAGGGAACTAGGGAATGAGGTCCCCCAGGAAAATGCTTCTGAAGATGCTGGGGTCCATCAGTGCAGACCACTTTTTAAGCACCACCTTCTAAGAGCACAGGACCAGGCAATTCCAAATGGTCAGAAGTCAAGCAGGCGAGGCAGAAGGCCAGCTTGGCTGACCAGGAATCTTCTTTTGTAGATAAGGCAAAAACCAAAATTGTATGACCAGTGGAAGCAAAGTCAGGTGACATGTAAGGCACACAGAGATGCTGTTTGACAGTCTAGGGAGAAAATTTGTGTGGCCACAGCTCAACTGGAGTTGTAGCTGGCCAGAACTATGGGGGACAATAAAAAGGTTTTTTAAATATATTAATGTCAAAAGGCAGTGCAGAAATGACATCAACCCATTACAGAATGAGTATGGTCACCTCACAGAGAGGCACATTGACAAGGCAGAGATGTTTAATGCTTTCTTTGCCTCTGTCTTCAACATAATTCCTGGTCTGTGGGGGTCTGAGTGCCCTGAGCTGGAGGACCATGGCTATGAGAAAGATAAATTCCCAGTTGACCCTGAAATCGTGTGGGATTTGCTGCTCCAACTGGATCCATGTAAATCTATGGGACCTGATGGGGTTCATCCGAGAATACTCAAAGAACTGTCTGATGTCATTGCAAAACCTCTCTTGATGATTTTTGAATGGTCTTGGGAATCTGGAGAGGTCCCAGTTGACTGGAAACTGGCAAACATTGTCCCAGTTTTCAAGAAGGGCAAGAAAAATGACCATGGGAATTCCAGGCCTGTCAGTCTCACTTCAGTGACTGGTAAAAAGAAAAGATTATTCTGGGAGGCATTGGAAATCACCTGAAAGACAACACAGTCACTGGTTACAGCCAGCACTGCTTCATGAGAGGAAAATCCTGCTTGTCAAATCTGATTTCCTTTTATGACAAGATAACCACCTTGCTGATCAAGGGAAGCCAGTTGATGTAATCTTTTTGGATTTCGGTAAAGATTTCAGTGCTGTCTGTCATAGCATCCTTCTCGACAAAATGTCCAGCATTTAGCTGGATAAACTCATCAGTCAATGGCTGAGCAATTGGCTCATGGGTTGGGCACAGAGGTTTACTGTGAATGGGGTGACATCAGGTCAGTGACCTGTTATTAGTGGGGTTCTGCAGGGCTCCACTGTAGAGCCAATGCTCTTTAACATCTTCATAAACAATTTGGATGCAGGACAGGAAGGGATACTAATTAAGTTTGCAGAAGATAGTAAATTTGGAGGAGCTATGAAAAGCCCTTGAAAGCAGGGAGAGCCTGAAGAGGGACCTAGACAAAATAGAGGGCTGGGCAATCATCATTTGCATGAAGTTTCACAAGGGCAAGGGCTGGATTCTGCACCTGGGAAGGGGCAAGCCTGGATGAGCAGATAGACTAGAGAACAACAGACTGGAGAGCAGCACTGCAGAAAGAAACCTGGGCACCCTGGTTGACAGAAAGTTGAACATGAGTCAGCAGTGCCCTGTCAGCCAGGAGGGCCACCCGTGTCCTGGGGTGCATCAGGCACAGCAAGGGAGGGGATTGTCCTGCTTTACTCTGCACTGGGGCACCTCACCTCGAGTGGTGGGGGCAGTTTTGGGTGCCACAATATAAGAAAGACATAAAGCTATTAGAGAGTGTCCAAAGGTGGGCAACAAAGATGGTGAAAGGCCTATAGGGCCATATGAGGAGCTGCTGAGAGCACTTGATTTGTTCAGCCTGGAGAAGAGGAGATGAGGGGAGAACCTCATCGTGATCTACAACTTCCTCATGCTGGGAAGTGGTGAGACAGGTTCTGATCTCTTCTCTGTGGTGGTCAGTGACAGGACCCTAAGGAATGGTACGAAGCTGTATCAGGAGACGTTAAGGTCAGATATCGTAAAATAGTTTTTTCACCCGGAGGGTGGTCAGGCACCGGAACAGGCTTCCCAGGGAAATGGTCACAGCACCAAGCCTGACAGAGTTCACAGGTGTTTAGGCATTATCAGGCACATGGTGGGATTCTTCAGGCTGTACTATGCAAGGCCAGGAGTTGGACTTTGATGATCCTCATGGATTGTTTCCAACTCAGGATGTTTTATGATATAAGACACAGCCATAATACACAAAGCTAAATCGTTTTGTTCATTGCTTACTGCATTGTCAACTGTTCTACAGGAGATAGATTCCACCCAGTGAGGAATAAACCTAAAGCATAGTCTCAAATGATGTATAATAAAAGAGTTGTTTAATAATGAAGATAGTGATTGATTGCCAGAATCATAGAATTAGTCTGAAACTGCTGAAACTTGAAGTTGTTTAATTGGTAACTGTTGTGTTTAATCTACACCTGAATCCAGCCTTCGTGCTAAGTTAGAGGCAGATAGCAAAAGAATGTTGTTTGGTTGGGTTTTTTTTTTCCTTTAGAAGGAGGCAAGAGGCTCCCAAAAATTTCTTAGAGTGCTGTAAATTAAATTTGTTTGAATGTTCAGACTATTCTTAGGTGTATTCCTAATTTTACTTCTGAATGTGTCTATTAATGAACATTTTTTGAAAGGTGACTATTGGGATATTAAGATGTTTTAGTTTGATCCACTAGGACTATTTCAAGTGCTTTTGTGCTTATTATGTTGATCGAATTTTGACTGAAATTTTCTGTTCAAGGCTGGAAAGGTATTCTAAAGACTGAAAGAGCCTATAAAACATTAGACTAGCAAAGGATATGGCCCACTAAATGCTAGTAAATTCATATTTTACATAGTTCCCAGCATGTGTATGTATCTTTGTAGTCCTTCAGGAGGTTCCTTATGGTCTGCATAAAGAACTTAGTAGCAGTTGTGAAGCAATATTAAAATCTGTAAGGAAGAAAACTAATTGCTAGTTTTGGTTCTTAAATATTTGAAGTAGCAAAATGATTTTGACGTTCAAAACTGTCATTTTACAATCCACTGAATGGATGTATGAGAAATGGAGAGAAAATAACTCTGAGTTAACTTGGCCATGGATAGTGTGAGAGAGGATCATTGAGTGCAGGGTGTCTAAAAGAATAGCAGTTGAGACACAGATCTTCTTGGGCAAAAGTCAGAAGACAAAGACAAGAATACACTTTGAGTAGTTGATAGGGTTTTGGTTGTGGATGGGGTGTCTTGTTTTTTTTTTCTGATCATCAGTTGGTTGGAATGAGGATTGTCCCCTGAGAGAGTGCTACAATTTGGTGATGAGGATGCATCATTGAATCTGTATTTGAATTGCTTCAGGCAGAAAAGGAAAGAGAATTTGCATCTTCCATTTCACAGGTGAGTGTTCTTGGATTGTACTATGGTGTATAATATGTTTTCCTTTTTCTTCATCTGTATTTTACAATAGAATATTTATCTCCTTATTATTGAAGGAGAAGCAGTTGGCACTTACCCTCATTCTGATACCTACTTTACTGAAGGTATTCCAGAAAAGGGATGGACTTTTATATATTTTGCATTTCTTATTCTTGCTTCTGGTTGGTGAACAAGATATTTTTTATACCGTTTAAAATGTCAAGCTTTGTTCCTGGAGTCTTGTTATAGGATCCTAACTTTCACACTTGTGACCAAGCAGATAAAACTTAAAATGAAAGTAGCTTGTAGATGCTCAATTATTTTCCTAGATCTAATTCTTATCAAAATATTGAAAAATCTGCAGGCATCTATGAAAATTTAACTGCACTCTGATCTCAAATCAGCAAGAAGTAGGAGACATGGGAATTACTTGTGTAAATAGTTCTTATTCTAGTACTGTTCTCTGGGTAGCTATTCAAGCCTCAAAGAAAACTATTTAATAAGAATTCTTGCAATTGCCAGTGAGCGAACACACTTCCATGAATTAACTTACTAACTAGGCCAATTTTTCCTTTCATTGTTATTTTTAATACATTGGTTTCATCAGATCTTTTTAGATATTATGATATGATATTATAATATGATGTTGATCAATCCTCAACTATTACTCTATTACATCCATCAGATCTAGATGCATGAGATATATTTGCACCTCACCCAATTTTTAGTGATGTTAATTCCTGTTATGTCACTTGTTTGGACTGACAAATGTGGAACTTGCTTCTGAGTCATTTCTGCACAGAGCGTACAGGGACCATCACGCTGAACACATCCCCAGTCATGTGACTGCAAAAGTCTGATGCATGATTTATCTTGAATCATACCTTACTTTTTTCTGGAACAAACAAGATATATTTGCAACAGCCAGAAGCATAGCAACCTCACTGGTTTTCTAAACAGACATTGCAGTAAGCTCTTTAAAAGAGTAGAAAAGTTAAATCTTGTCCTAGCTTGTGCCAAGAGATTTAGACTGCACTCCCAGTCCTCTTTTCTGCCTTTTTACTTTACATGCAGAGACAACTTAACCTCCTTGCTTGTTTCACACACATTTTCCTTGCTGGATACGCTTGTGCTTTTGACTGCATAATCCAGATATTGCTTATGTATTAGGTAATCTGTGAATCTGAACCACAAAAGATGCAAAATCATTTCAGTCTTACAGTACAAAGCCTGCCTTGAGTTACAGAGACATTTTTTGTTTCCCTGACCTCTGGGAAAAAGCAGGTCCTCATCTTCACTGTTCTTGTAGGCAGGTTCTGGATTGTCCCCTGGCTTAACCTGGGATACTGTCCAGAGCTGTGATTCTACTACGCCTTAGGAAGGGAGCTTAGGTACTTTAAATGGGAGAATATTCTGTAGCTACTACTATAAATATATAACATTAAAACAAAATCTGTAACAGCAGCTCTTAGGTGACTTTAGAAATCTGTTTGTAGAGATGCTTTCTGGTTTTTAAATTTTATTTAAAGACTAACAAAATTTTTAGAATCTTAAATGCTTTGTTCTTTAAATAGACGTTTTTGAAAATTAATATTCCTGTCACTAGAACAGTATTGCAAACAGAAAACAGTCATACTGCCAAGTGGCAGTGAATGCAACAGTTGCTTTTGAAACTGAATAGAATTCTTTTGATGTGGTTTATACTGTGAAATGTTTAAAAATGTTATGTACTTTTCCACAATATATAAGTAGTAGTGAGAGTATGTCAAAATATACAGCTTTAAAATAAGTAGTATGTTTACTTACAGATTTCGCTTTGTATGCCCCAGAGTATAAAGATTACTTTTTTTCCCTAGCAAAATTCAGTAAGTGTTGAATTGGAATTGTATTTATAATAGAAAATTTATTTTAGAAACTACTTGCCTCAGAAGAATAAGCATGTTAATTTTAACTAGTCACAGTCAGCTAAGTTTATTCCAAAAATAAAATAGAAATTTTTGTTTATTACTGTACTATCTGCTGCCTTCCAGGCAAACTAAAATAATTTTGTTCCTTCCTAGTACATCTATTTTGAAATTACCACTAAAATTGCATTTTGAATCCTAAGAAAATCTGCAAAAAGATTTACTCTAGTATTCATTCATCCACTATTTGAAAATACTGATATATATTCTTGCTATTTTAAGGAAGGAAGATGAAAAGGTCTTAGCAGTGATTCATACTATGGTATCTGTATGTATGTATGCTATGGCTTTTTCTGTATTGAATTGTATTTGATTGGAAATATGCAACAGGTTATTTTCTTTTTAAATACATAGTTGGAAAAATTCTTTGGAGCAGGTAGGCTGACATGGATACAAGCAAATATTTATTCTTTTTTTGTGTGTGTGTGAGTTGCAAGATTGTTTTGGTTGGTATTTATATCTGATCCACACTGGCAAATTATTTTGTTTAAATGTTAAGTTTGTTACAGTATTTCTTTCCATCTCTGCATTGCCTGTAGAACTGTTAGAGCAAAATGCTTTGTATTCAAATATTTTTATTTCACTCTCCAATGGTTATCTGAAAGAAAAATGTATTCCAGCATCAGTCATATGTTCAATATCAGTCCTGTTTAATATCTTTATCAATGATCTGGACAAGGGGATTGAGTGCACACTCAGTAATTTTGTAGATGACACTAAGTTGGTCTTGTGGAGGACAGAAAGGCTCTGCAGAGGGATCTGGACAGGCTGGATCCATGTGACAAGGCTAACCGTATGAGGTTTAGCAAGGCCAAGTGCTGGGTCCTGCACTTGGGTTACCACAACTCCCTGCAGCACTACAGGCTTGGGAATGAATGGCTGGAAAGCTGTCTGGCAGAAAAGGACCTGGAAGTGTTGGTCAACGAGAGCAGAATTTGTTTGTCAGGTGTGTGTACACCTGGAATTTCCTGTGGCCTTCCCACAGAATAATAACACATGAGCGTCTTTTCTATTTCTTTATAAGATTGTAATCTAAGTTTCAGTTATTTGTATGTTCTGGTAAGTTGTTTTTGCCTGTAATTAAATCTTTTTTGGGGATAGCACCTACTTAGAACTATAAATTCAATTCTTACTTAATAATCTTACTAATATATCTATACTTTGCATTTTCTCCTGGATCATCTGAGAATTGAAAATATTTGCCAGGAGTCCAACATGGCCTGAGGGTCAAATGCACACATTTCAAAATGTGGTGGCTTATATTGGCCTGAGAGTCTGTTGTCAGAAGATGAAGCTTTCAGGCTATGCCGTGTTCCCTGTCGTTACTGGCTATACATGATAAGGGCATCTTAAAATAGGCACAGTTTACTTGAATCCTATAATATGTCGTTGCAAGAGTCTTATGGAGAAGGTTCTGCATGCTGTTGGGCAGTCAGTAGTGATGGTGCTGATAAAGGGGAGTAGGTAAAGCACCACAATCTGCTGGGAATTCTCACTGCAGATGTTCTCATGAGTTTTGGCAATACTTGCATATCAATCTCATTAACTTTCTCATAATTCTGAGATACAAAGAGCTACTGGAGCAAAAGAGCAACATTATATTCTACTTTAGATATCTTCTATATATATTATTGATTAAAAATCATAAGCAAAATGGAGACCATCTCCTAAGAGAAGCTCCTTTTTAATATATGGCACTCTAACTTTTTGTCTTCATTGCTTGACTAGAGTTCTAGCATCTGTGTATCCGGCCCGAAGGCCTTTTCCTTTCCAGGAATGGTCTTCAGCCTGTACCTGCTTTCTGTAGCTGGATTAAGATGAAACAGATGGCTAGTTGCAAAAGAGAATGTAAAACTGCATAGAAATATTCTAAATGCTCTACTACTTCTCGTCTTGTTTAACACAAGGTCATTTTGTGATTTTTTTCCTATCCAAATCCTTGCTGACGATGAAAATGTGCTGTGGGTTGTAAAACTCTTAATTCCCCACCCTTAATGGCCTGATGAAAGATTGAATAATCCTCATGCAAGTGGGAACATCAACATAAAGTCCACAGAGGCAGAAGGAAACCAGGAAAGCCTAAAAAAGAAAGATCAACAGCTTCTGATTAAACAACATGTTATTTTAATTCTGTCTTGATTTAGTGGATGAGTTCAAATCAGTGGATTTTGAATAAAATCTCTGCTGCACAGTGGATGTAGCATGTGTGTGGTGCAAATTGATATTCCAAATAGAGGTTTATCATCCTGGGAAGCTGTTTACTAGTTTGGGGTGACCCAGCTTTGTTGATCCTTAAGGGATAGAGTTCTTACTTTTAATGAGATTGAAGGTCTTTACGGTTAATTGATTCGTTAGATTTTTAAAGGAATAGTGCATGAATTTCTTAGCTTGAAAAATAATTTCTGCCAGTGGTCCACGGTGTTTTCCAGTTTTACTGTGGAGGATGCAGAACTCTGTAGTCTGATAGTGTTTTCTTTTTTTCACTTTTCCTCCGATTATCATCTCCTTTTTTATCCCTGGGCCTTCTGATCTGTTTTTGTTTTAAAACATTAGTCTGATGGATTATTAGCATGCTAGATTATCAGTTCAAAAAGTCAGTCGAAGACGGATGAATCCCTTGCTGCACTGACTATAATAAAAGATATTTACTACATAATAATACTTATTTCTGCTTATCAGGTAGTGTGCTTAACTTCTCATCTTCTAAGACCATCTCCTGATATATTCACCTGAGAATAATTTGCAGTTAGTGTTGCTCCACGATATTGGTATTTTGTTTTGAAGACTGTAGTGCTTTCGTCAGCAGTTTGTGTTGGACAGATTTCTGTTCTTCCATGGGAAATGGAAAATGTGGCAAAATAAGGACCTTTCATTGTGGCTGATTTCACTTGGTCTTGATGGTCAGCTGTGTCTTAAATTTGAATTCTATATTTGAAATTGAAGACAGTAAATACTGATATTTTGCTCCGTAGTTCAGGGAATAAAGTAAAATGGTTGGGTATTATCTGACTTGCTCTAAGTCAATCATGACTAACCCAACTGAAATCAATGTGGTTAGAGTAGTATAAAATCAGTGTTGAGTGTGTGTCAAATTAAAGTTAACAGTATTTAGAACCAAGCATCCTCAATGCTATTTCTATAGCCTAGTATTTTATCTTTTACTGTCAAAAGGAGCATCACTGCAGTCTCTGCAAAGACTTCCATAGCACCTCTATGCCTGGCTAAATTCTAACTCAATAATTTTGAGAAGTAGTTGACAGAAGACCTTGTTCATTAGCCTTATTTCAGTGTACTAAAGCCAAGTTATAAATGACCCACCTGTCTGCCTGATGGAATATTTGCAGACTTTCCCTTTCTTTTTCTCAACTAGCATAATTTCTTGTGGTGTGTGAATAATGAAGACAAGACTATGTAGTTTAAAACAATTTTTGATAGTTAACATTTTAACAGTTTCAGACTTCCATGACTGTGCAAATTTGATAAAATTTCTCTCAAACAGCAGATAAATGTAGGTTCTGCTTCAAAATAAATCATTTTGCTTAGAAATAAGACAAGAACTGTCATCTGACAGCTATGTTCCCAGAAAGACCACCTCAAAGTGGACTAAAATTCTCTTGAGACTTGTTCAAGATCAGGTTTTCATACTTTATTTATTTTCTTGTGATCCTAGAAATAACAAAGTGAAGCTTGCAGATCATTCAATGAGGGTGTGGGTTGGTAGATTAAATGCCAGCCAACGCAATACCTTCCAAGGAGTCTCAAGGAAGAGATGAATGAGAGTCTTTTGCACTTGTGAGACTGAGTTTATAGTTTTATTGATATAATACTTCTCTAGAATATAACTCCCCTCTTAAGCAGAGAAAAGTAGGTCACTTTTTCAGGGCCTGTGGCCAATTTCCTAGTTGTGAAATATTTATTCTACTTGAAGATCTGTTGAATGCTCTGGAGAAGGCAGTTGGAAGATTTTGAATGTTAAAAAACTGATTATTGCTTGAGATTTAATTTTTGGAAATCTGTCAAGGGTTCTATGGCCTTCAGAGAAAACACTCAGGGTCAACCCATCCTGAGACAATTTTTTTATAATAGCTGATATTGTGGGTTAACATGTGTACTCTTCTGAAAGAATGCAAAATTAACATAAGGAACATGTGATGGTTCCAGAGCCTCTTGTAAACTCTAGGCTACATATGTGTGCTGTTGCTTTTCACTTCCATAAACCCTTCATTTCTCTATGTATTGTATCTAAATGCTTCTTAATACCAACGTCTTAATGCATTGGGGAAGTATAATCAAGGAAGGGGAGACTAATTACTTCAGTTTGATGAGAAGGTTGTTCTTAAATACAAGAAAACAAATTAAATTTCTGACTTGTCAAAAATCACTTTTTCCATCACAATATTTTCATGATGTAAATATGTTTTAGATGTTTCATGAAAAGGAAATGGTTCTGAGAACCTTGGGAAATGTAATCCAATCTTTCATTTTTAATATTGTGATCAAGTAGCTGCTGTTTCCAAATGAATTTAATGAGTGTGTTTCAAATAATGAAGTTGCCCCTAGTGAGGCAGAGCTAGAGATGATTGTGAATATCAGTAAGGCTCCCGGGATGTTAGGAGAAGACAGGGACTGTAATTCCCCAGAGTTGAAGGACCTGAGGATTTTATTGCAGTTACTAAATGGAAGTTCCTGCCCAAAGAAGTGTTAAATTGCAATATATGCTTTGGAGATGGGAATGCTTGCTGGCATATAATTCTTTCAGTCATATTCACAGAGTTGCTATAGGAACAAGACTTTAGATAGAGTTAAATAGAGAATAAACTGAGAACTTAATGTACAGCACTTTCTGATGAATGAGATGTCCTTTAATCCTCACATGTTGATGCCATCTGGACTATAGTTCAATATTATTTCACTATGCCATATAAGTTTCTTCTAAAGTATACTTTTGTTCATGCTTCAGCAATAAATGCTGTGTACAATAAACTATTTGTGTGCTGAAGGAACTGTTACTCTGCAGGGGATGGGTAATTCACAACTGTAAGCAGAAAGCTTAATAACAGATCTCAATTTCCTTTTACATATGTTACATATATGCCTGTAAAAATCCCTATGCATACATGCAATCTGCATATAACTTCAGGTAACAATTCTGGAAATAGCTGTACCATATTTGATTTAGTCTTCAGCAGATGCCTGACCACAGTCTGTTTTCAAAGTTAATGAACATTTCCTTTGGTTATATTGACTGGGGAATAAATGGAATCACTAACTCTAGGTCCTGGTGTTCAATTATAAGGGCTGATACTGAGAAATGCTGAACTAGTTAGTCATCAAGAGGAAGATTTCAGATGACATATTTAGATGTTTAAAATAGAGGAAAAAATAGACAAGATAGAAGTCTGCTACAGTGAAAACTGTATGGTGAGGATAATGATAGATTTAATGACCTGAGAATTTAACAGGCTTTGGAAAAGCACAGTGAAAACTGAGAAGTGAGATGCACCAAAATATTTCTTTTGTTGCAAAGAAACATTCTCTGGGTAATACAGACTGCTACCAAAGCTTTAGCTTCTTCTAAACACCATTTTCCCTGTTCTCGGTCTTATGGATGTCCTACTGTGACCTGAAACCCAGCAACTTCAAGAAAGATTCTGTGCTCTCTGCTGGATACCCATTGCCTCATTGCAGTCTTTCTACTTTTTCCTTTACTTTTTCCATTCTTTTTTTTTTAATCACAGAGAAGCAAGGTTACATATCAGACAATCTGTAATCTGTATTTTATGTTTTGACTGACATTTAGGCCTTTAGATTTTTAGGATATGCATGTGTTGCAGATCCATTCTGCATAAAATCACCAGAGACTTAATCTTTCCTCTTCTTCCACCCAACTCAAATTTCCAACCTTAATCACATTATTTTGAGATGTAATAGAGAGAGAAGGCTTTTCAGTTAAAGGAGGTTTATGTAAACTGTCTATAATTTTGCATTTTATGATAGTATATGAATTTTTTTTTAAACTTTGTTTCCTTGATTTTTCAAATATCTCTTTTAGGATCAGGTCCCATTCTTATTGTAAATAATTGCATGATGAAGTGGAACCAAAAAATTGAACTGAATTAGTTTTCATGAACTAGGAGCAAGGATTTTTTATGTACATCACAGTGTACATATTACAGACATGACAGTTGGGAGAACTCCTTCTCCATAAATCTATGAAACTACTGACTGAAGAAGGATGTTGATCCTTACTAGATTGTATTCTTGACTTTCTGAATGTGTGTACCCACATAGCCCCACTGAAGGCACTCCCAAGTGCAAACAGGAGAGCTAGAGGTTAAAGACATTCAAGTCTGTGGGGCAATACAACACTGTGCAAACAGATGCACTCTCTGAACAAATGCACAATTTGAGAAAGGTGGTTGAAGTCCCAGAAGAGTTAAAACACAGTATGCATTTTTGAAATGTCAGGTCTGCCAGTCTAATTTTTTTCTGCGTGGAATTGATCTTGTATTTGTCAGGGTAACTTAGCTAGTGCACATAGAGGAAACAGTGCATCTAACATATTAACACTTTGATACTGTCTCATATCAGAAAAGCAGAGAGGAAAAAGGAAATACTTTCATCTAACGATAAAATCAGTACAAAAATATTTAAAATGTTTCATTCAAAATAGGTAGAATTTGTATAGAAAATGAGCTGATAAACTGAAGAAGAATTTGAAAGCAACAAGCTGAAATCAGCAAAGCTGAGGGCATTTGTGATGTTCAATCTGAGAAGAGAAGGCTCTGGGAGACGACTAAAGCAGCCTTCCAAGTACTTAAAGGGAGTCTGCATGACAGCTGGAGAGGGACTTTATACAAGGTCAGGTGGTGATGGGACAAGAGGGAATGGCTTTAAACTGACAGAGGACAGGTATCGATTAGATGTTAGGAAAGAATTCTTTACTGTGAGTGTGGTGAGGCACTAGAAGAGAAGTTGTGATGCCTCACCCCTGGAAGTGTTCAAGACCAAGCTGGATGGAGCTCTGAGCAACCTGATCCAGTGGAACAGGAACTAGATGATCATTAAGGTCCCTTTCAACCCATTAAGTCTCAGGAGGCAAAAACAATATGCAGAATATTTTGTGAATTATGGAATTAATTAAATATTATTCTGTAGTAGGTCCCAGAGAAGTAAAGTTGTGGGGTTTTGTTTTTGAGTTTTTTAATGACCCACTAAATCCAATATTTATAAGACTAAAATTGGAATGATTACCTTCTTAAATATAACTCAAAATGATTATGTCAGAAAGAGCAGAAATAAAAGGGGGCAGCTGTAAAATTCTACCCACAGTGCTCTAGCATGTGGGATCTTTCTTGAGTTAGTTCAGTGACTTTCTGAACTGCAGCAAGGTGTGTGGACTCCTGTCTGGTATGTGGGATGTTCTCTGAGACTTGGCTGCCTGCTTCACATGCTGCTCAGCACTAATCTTATTCTCTTTGCTTGAAATGCAGCTTGCAGCTCTTCAGTACCACTCTTACTTCCTCCTTTGTGTGCTACCTACTTCAAAGTACCTCCACCATAAGCATGCTCAGCTTCTCCTTGGGAAAAGAGCAGCCTTCCCCTGCCATCCATTCATTTTTTTCTACTTTTTTTCCAAGAGGTCTTACCTGAGCTAAATTCATATAACATAAATGGAGAACAAACCAATAAAACACTGTTTGTTACATATATGCATAGTATTCTAATTTCAGTATTTTTTAAGACCATTATATGAATCATATCAGTAAACAGATATGCTTCAATTCCTTAGGGGCTGTACTGTAGCATAATAAAACAAGTAACATGAAAAACCTTTTAGCTATAATGAAACCCAAGAAATTGTTTAAACTTTTATGAAGTAAGCTGACCTCAAACTGAAATAATCTGAATGGGTATTCCAGCTGCATCTGGTTATGTAATAAAAGCATCAGATCAGTGATATTTCCCCCCGGTATTGGAATGGCTATATGAGTGGGAATTTAAGTTTATAAGAGCTGTCTTTACTAAGCTTCATTTCAAATCTGTTCTTCTGCTATTTCTCTTTTCATTTGCTTCTCTGATTCATTATTCCTTTCACCCTTTTATTTGAACTCTTCTTTTACAGAATAGGGCATTACAGAAGAGATTGCCTGAGGCTGTTATGGAGGAGGAGATTGGACTTATTTTGAGATATTTCTAGCTCCTCATTTTATTCATTTTTTTCTACTAGTTTGGATTGTGCAGACTCTGTTTATTTCTTTCCTGCTGACTTCTTATCACACGCCTGCCCACTTAGTCTGCAGTTGATTCAGTTCACTTTGTCTACACAGGCAGTTCAAGCAGCTGTTTCTTAGCCAATCTGTGAAGTAAGCTTTGGACCTTAGTCATTGCATAGTGGTCAGTGCTAAAGCAAGTCCAGTCCTTTCTTGATTGGAGATTGTATTTCCATTTTAAAGAATTTAATTAAAATATGAGTTTCAAAGACAATCTGCACTGACCTGTGCAATATTTAAGGCCTTTTTATTTTTTTTTATCTTTCTCTGTCCATGGACTTCAGTAAGTTTCCTTAGTGTAAGTGTGAGTGATAACTTTTTAGTTATAGGGGCTGATTCCCAAAAGGCAATGCTTTTCATATCCTCGTTCTCATAATAATAGTAATACAGAACATAGACAAGCAGTTCACTTCTGTATTCCAGTGTTCTTCCATGGATCTTTTCTAAATCTAACTTCTGCAAGTGTGAAATTCCCCTGTAAGAGCTGCTTTGTTTTGTTACATATTCAGTTTGGACTGAAAACCTGGGGGGAGGAAAGTAGTGCCAGTCTGGATTGCCACAGGTAAGTACTGTAACAGCAACAAGAATGAATTGGCGCTCCCTGGTAGATCTGTGTTACCGAGGAGATAAGGTGCTGTGATAAGTACCGAGGTATGTTCACATCGTGGTGCACAAGGGCAAACCTAAGTGATCTCTGAAGACCTGAAAATAGCTTTACTTTTATTACAAGTTTGAGTCTGGCAAGCTAACAGTTACCTACACTCTGACCAAATACTTAAATATGGTCTGTGGGGATGTCACAGAAGTTGAATCTACAAATTCCAAAGATTTCACAGAATATTCTGAGTTGGAAGGGACCTACAAGGATCATCAAGTCCAACTCTTAGATGAATGGCCCATACTGGGATTGAACCCCTGAACCTTGGTATTATTATTATCTCTGTGCTCTACTAACAGGATGAAAGAGCAGCTCAGGACTGTCAAAACAAAGAGGCAAACTCACAGTGGTCCCTTCTTCAGGCTGTGCTCTCATATCAGTGACAGTGAGCAGAGTAGAGAATGTTTAAAACATCTTTAGATGACACTACAATTTCCTTCCCAAAACAGGATATACTAACTTCCAGTAGAAAGAGGACTTGACGGACCTCAGCAGAGACCAAGAAGTGGACGCCTTGCACAGAACTGAGAGGGGGGCAAATCGTGAGCAAAAGAGATGAATTGCACAGTATGTGCCACATTTAAAAGCAATTGTTGTACATCTAAAGAAATAAAATACCGCATTTTTCTAACACTAACCAAACTGATCTGCAATTCCCGAAACCTGAGCCACTGGTATTTTTTTTTATTACTGTGGCATAGTTCAACACTAAAAGCAAAAAAATCACAGGTCTTTTATGCAAATAAAATTCCTTCATGCTATTCTATGAAGAATCCTGAAATGCACTATACTTAATTTTTCTTTCAGAAAATTGATAGATACTAGATGCATTATCAATACCTAAGGCCCACCCTATTGTGTAAGATAGGCTACTTTGCCATAGATTCATGCATCTGAATAATTAGTGCGTGCACTTTTGGCTTATACTTTTTCTTTTTACAATTAAGAGGCAGGTTGAATGAAAATTAGTTGAGTGACATTAGGTAGATGAATAACATTCATGTAGTTATTAATAGACCTTGAAAATATTTCTGTCTTCTGGAACCATTCAGCTGTTTTCCTTGGCATGGAATGTCTTAATGAAAATTGAAATCATAAAGAGTGTGCTTCTGTTCTTACTCAGTTCCTTTAGTGCTTTTTGAAAGCTGTGTTTGTGGTTCCAAGAAATGCTGTACTCTTTGCTCTTTATTACAACACTGGGCTTACTAATAAAGAAAATTTCTGTTAAAAGAATGATCATTACTTGTGTATACATCTGTTTGTGTATGTACATGTGTGTTTGCATGTATATATTTTATATATATATATATATATAAACAGTTACATGCATTTGAATAAAATAATAGTCTATATTTCAAGATTTTACCTCAGGACAAGTGAATGGGGGGGGGGGATATTTGCGGGTACTTTAACTGTACATGTCTTTCAGGAGAAATCTAGAATCTGAAATGACTAACCCGTTGGAACTGAAGACCTGAAGATAAATCAAGGTGTGTATATAAATGGTATCAGAATTCCAGGTCGATGTTCAGGTTGACATCATAATTTAAGCACTCTGTCCCATATAACTAATTATCTTACATGTGTTAAGAACACGGAATATTGCAGAAATGAGTATGCTGAATCTTATGGTAACAAAAATTACCATAAATTTGGCAGAAAGTTGCACCTCTCAATTTCTGGATTGGGAAATGGCATTAACCTTAAAACACAATGAGATCATTACTCTGGATTAAAGGCAGCACCTTACTTTGGCTTCCAATTTGAGAGGACATAATGAATATAAGTGAAATTGGAATGTGAGCTGACTGTTTTTCCCAGTACTGATAAACACTTATGGAAGTGGATCAGCAGATACACACTTAAGATAAAGCATCTAACTTAAACTGGAATTTAATGGTGAAATGCTATTTTCGGATATCCACCAAAGCAAGGTTTACCGCACTAATAATCTAATAAACTGTCCAAATTATAGATTAATTTAAATAGCAATTAACATAAACACAACTGACATTGCAAAGCGGATTAAAACTGTTCATAATATCTTTTGATAACACAATAGCCCACACTGAATTAGAAGGGATAACTGCTGCAATAACTAAACAAAGATATGGATCCTTAGGGTTCAGATTGGTTGTTGGAGTGGTAATGACATATTTTAAAAATTATTATTATTACAGCTTTTTTCATTTTTGCAAAAGATTTTTAATTATTTTTCTTATATTTAAGCTTACCAAAGGCATGAAGTGAAAAAGGAATAAAAACTGCATAAAGCTACAATTCATATTGAAGTCATAATTTCTCTTGATTCATTGCTTTATAGTCTCTTAGGTCAGAATTCGCAGGAGCCTGTAGAAAGTGTCAGAGAGAAATCCTCATTAGAAAGATGATATAGATTAATCTGCCTCCTACACTGTGGCTGACTGACATCTACCTTGAACATGAGTATTTGTTTTCAATCTGAAGTTTGGTGTTACTAATTAAATCTCAAGTTCTTGATTTGTTTGATTATTTGGCTTTTTTAATGTTGTGGGTAAGTAGATGGTCTTTTGGGCTTTGAGAAATATGGGAAAATGTGCAGTTTCTGAAGGAGAGTGTTCAAAATATGAGACAGAATTCTGATTGCATAATGGTTGTTATTTTTAGAAGTGATGATGTTGAAACCTAGTCATACACATTTAATAGAAAATTGTGTAATTTTGTAAACTTGGCTTATGGTACAGTTTACAGAAATCCTAGCAGTAGAACAGTGAGAGAAATGTTCAAACATTTGAATCTCTAGATTTCCTGTAATAGACTAAGGGCTTGTGTGCTACAACATTAACACCAAGGAGTTATAACTAATATTTCTCATTACTGTAGATGCAATCCAACCATCTCCACTGATTTTGATTCCAATTGATTTTTTTTTTGCTGCAACTTGTTACTGCAAATTATTGTACATCAGTGTAATGAGTATTATGGTTATACCCTTATGAGAGACAATAGAATAACAAATATCTTTTTGTGTGACACATAATTCTTTATGAGAAAATTTCTCATAAATTCTCTCTCTTATTTAGTACAGAGATATAAGGAGCTATGGATTTTGAGCCTGTGATTTTAGTGTTATTTTTGCTAAACTAGCTAGTCACCAAGTCACAGATTAGTGTAGCCTGAGGTGAAACAACTCCAATTAACACCATAACAGGTGTTTATGTCCAGATAATTTATTTCATGCTTACAGAAGCTGTAGAAGGTGAGAAGTGAGGATGCAGACAAGTAGTAGTTATTAAGTGTTTAAGTACAGGAATTTATCTTGAAAACAGAGATGCAAATAAAGTAACAAAAATGACTGAGGTTTGGTCTTGCACTGAGTTTTGTGTTACAGTGCCAACTTGTTCTAAGTCTGAGACCACCAAGTGGCTGAGTATCTTGGTAAAGTTATGAATATCAAACCTCTGTTACTGATCTTCAGACATTTTTCTAATCTTTCTTCCTTTCCTACCTTTCTCTTGCACTGATGCCCCCACCCCCCACCCCCTGCTTAGCCTTTTATTTTTGTGTCTGTTTCAGGGGATATGTTAATGCATTGCTATTTTGCTCCTTTTTGTGATAGAGGATTTTGTTTAATGGTTGAAATAAAAGTACTTTGGGGCATGGTCCAAGTCTCTGATTTTTTGCAGTGCATGACACTGCAGGTCTGTGCTACTTCACTGAATTTCTAGGCAGTGCCACAGTATAACTAGAAAAATGTGGTTTGCTTCCACTCTCCATATGATTAACATTCCTGGTTGAATAGGAACTTAAAAATATTATATACTTCAAATGCTGTATAAGAATTTTCAGGGAAAAAGATCAAATAAATAGTATGGTATCTCTATCAATATTTATTATAGTAAGTTGTACATATGCTGAAGTGCATATGTTACATATGTTACGTATACTGAAAGTGGGATCATCAAGTTCTGCTAATTAGTAGACAAGATGCTGCTCACATTACAGTTTCATGAAAACGAAAGTTTTGTGTCTCCTATTTTCACAGGTTATGCCATCTGGCTCCACTTTTATTCAGTGCATGAATAGCATGAACTGTTAATTTTTTTCCTGTACAAACTGCTAAATTAATTCCTTTATTTCCTGTGTCTTCTAAATTGTTAGCCTAATTAAGAGCTCACTTAGCAGAATACTGCATATTAATCACAGGGCCTCTTTTACTAACATGCTAATTTATTAGGATAAAATAACACTGTAACACTTCAGGAAATGGAATTTCCATAGTGTTTCTATTCATAATATCTAAATTCTCAGAATTATCTGCAGACCTCATCACCCAGTATTACTATTGAGTTAAATATGTGGCATCATTGCTCAATGATGAAAATGTAACTTTATTAGTGATAATATTACTTCCAATCTCTCTTCTTTGAGGCAGTATCCGCTGCATAATACTAAGTCAGATCTCTTTTAGAAAGAGGATTTTCTGTTACTCTAGTTTGGTATGTCATTTTACTTACAGAAATATGAGACAATATATCTCTGCTTTTGAAATTTAATTCCAAACCCCTAAAGCCTCTCAGGCTTATAAGAGCAACCTTTTATAAAATTAATTTATCTCTACTGACAGTATTGTTTAATTAGTGTTTACCAACACAGAACACTAGGTATGTGATTTTAAATTTTTTTGTCATTATCAAGAACATCTACTATTGCAATAAATATTCAATAGAATGGTCACAGAAAAAGCTATTTTTCTCTCTATGGTGTCTTCAACTCAGTAAAGTAATGTGAATAGTGTGAATGGAATGGTTCCACCAGAAACAATTGGCCTGACCATACACTTGAAAATACAGATATGCATTAAATACCTTTATACTTCAAGGCTAATTTCTAGCTATTGAGCTTAAGTTGTCAGGATGAGTAATTGCAACCCTGGTGAGGCCACATTGGTAGTGCTGTGTCCAGTTCCGGGCTCCTCAGTACAAGAGAGACATGGAGCTCCTGGAGTGAGTCCTGTGAAAGGCAACAAAGATGATGAAGGGACTGGAGCATCTCTCCAATGAGGAAAGACTGAGAGTGATAGGCCTGTTCAGCCTTGAGAAGAGATGACTGAGATGGGACACCATCAGTATCTATCAGTATCTGAAGGGTGTCAAGAGGGTGGATCCAGGCTCTGCTCAGTGGAACCAAGCAATAGGACAGGAGGCAATGGGCAGAAACTGATGCACAGGAAGTTCCACCTGAATAGAAGGAAGAATTTCTTTACTGTGTGAGTGACCAAACACCAGAACAGATTGTCCAGAGAGGCTGTGGAGTCTCCCTCACCGGAGATATTCAAGAGCCGACTGGATGCAATCCTGTGCCGTGAGCTCTAGGATGTCCCGCTGTGATCCCTTCCAACCTTACCCATGCTCTGATTCTGTGAATTTCACTAAGTCATAACTAACTGGTCATGAAATATATGCAGCTTCGAAGTGCTGGAGTAGATCCTAAAAGTTTGTAAATATTGGTTGACAACAGGATTAGTGTCACAGATTATGCTGTATTGTATGTAGTCAGATATCACTGAAAGCCCAACACTTTGCCTTCAATCTATTTCACATACTAGCAAAAATGTATCTTTTAGCTGATGTTTGAGCAGTCTCAGGAAACTACAGGCTCTTTTTCAAAGCTATTAATAATTTTCTGCTTTTATGGATTTGTTCTATGATTCTAGTCTCATTCTCCATGTTTGGAAGAAGAAATACTTAGAGGCCCTCCTAACTGTCAAAACATGCGTTCTATTTATGTGACTTTTGTCACTTCTCTCTTAGTCTGAAGAGATTAAAGAACAGTCTGCAAAAGCCTTTTAGTTTTAAAAACCAGCTTTGTTAGGTTTTTAGCAAAAAGACTTGTAGAACAGATGTAGTAGCTCCTGAAAATTGGCATAAGAATTCTAATACTGGAAAATAATGGGGTGGAAAAAAAAAAGTGTTTCTATTCTTATCAGTATGATTCTGAACTCAGTCAAGAGATTAAACATTTCTTATGAGGCTTCGTTAATCAGAAACTGAAAGAATCTAATATAATTAATGCAGTCAAGTGGGGTTAAAGGAAAGAAGATCTTGCTTGAAAAAATTAATGTAATGATATATTTAAAAGCAGACAGGGAATGCTGGAAATTAGTGTCCTTAAAAATGTGATACAAGTTTAAAATGATACTCTATATATTAGAAGTTGGCTGATGGCTCCCAGATTAATTTTAAAGGGTAAATAAGCACCTATGTGATATATATTAAGTGGTACTCTGAGGGGATTTATTATAAACTGTTTAAGGGGTATTTTCAGTGATCTGGAGCAAAATATAAAATCACTGGTTATAATGAAACACTCAAAGAAGTTAGTGCATCATTTAGCCTAAAAGAAGAGTACTGAGATGGTCACATTCTGAAGTATGATATGGTAAACAAAAACTTGGCAATAGAAAGCTCTTTAGTCTCATCAATATTACATAGTAAACCCAAGGCCTGAAAGTTGAAAAGGTTTTTCAGACCAGTGTTTGACCAGGTAGAACTTTAATAGTGCAGATAGTCTTGTGTTGGAACAACTTCCTCATGGCTATTGTGCTGGTTCCCTGACCTTGCAGTGATGCAGCCCCGTGAATGCATAGTGGTATGCATAAGTGGGATTATACAAAAGGAAAACCTAATGCTTTTCAAATCTTAAAAAGTTGAGGTTTGTCAACATTGTATTAGCCTACTGTGAATACATGCTGTAGAACTGATATGAGTTGAAAATAGTTGCCATGACTAGTATATGGGAATCCTATCTCTGGATTTTGTCAGATCCATGACTTCACCTTTGATTACTATCTCGATCCTGACTGCTCTGCATCTATGGTTGAAAATCTGGAATCTCGAGGTAAAACCTGTGGGACGTTAAGGCGTTAAGTTGTACAGTGTGTGAGCCTCTGCAGCACTGTGGTCTCCGGGCCATTCAATCCCAGCCGTCTGTGTTTTGGCTTTTAATAGCTTGGTCTGCAGTAGCAGCAGAGTGTTTGCAAGAACAGGACTGTCTTTGAGTGCATTGTTTTGCAAATCTTCAGTAGCCGTTGAAAAGAGACTCCAGGGGAATGCTAAATGTTTCAGCCACATTCCTCAAATGTGAGTTGTCTCTTGTGTCATCTGTTACCCACTATTTCTCTCCCCATCACACAGGAATTATATTACCATAGAACACTACCAAAAGAAAGTTTGGAAGTCCCTAGAAATGTTACTCTTCCAAGCATGCATTTCTTCTTCCTCCAGAAGGACCATTTTTGCCATTGTTCTCTCCAGCTCTAGTGAGGAAGGGTCTTGAGAATGTTCTTGTTCTGAGACCCAAGAGGGCACAATGTTTTTCTATTCATTGTAAGAGCTCTGTGGCATTACCTAGATGCTGTTTTAAAAACCTTACCTCTTATGGTCTGGATTGGTGCCAACATTCTTCTCCAAGAGGAAATAGAGAAAAATTATACCAGATAATAAATGATGTTTAAATTTCTGTTGCAGAAATTAACCTTGAGGTCTAACGTGTATGCTAAACTGGGGAAGGGTGTGAATAAATAGGGTTAATATCTGTGCAATTCTGCAACTGAAGAGGCAGTGTAAAAATCAGATTTAGAAATAGATAAACATATATCTAATTGATATTGTGAAAGTAAATGGGTGTTTATATTAACTGCAGTTAAATTAAATATCCAAGCCAATGAAACATCTATAGAAAACAGTTTTTCCACTTGGTGGAAGGTTGCCTTCCTTTTCTTTGTGATCCATGTTACAATGCCTCAACAGTGTAAATGTATACATTAACATTAATATTAATAATTTCCCTAAGGTAATACATATAATAGATGTGCTAATTCTCTTAGAATTGCATAAATAATTCAATTTACTTTGGGGAATTTTTGCTATATTTTTCTAGCATGTTGTCTTGAACTACTACTTGCCCAAGTAAATTGTTGATCCTTGTGTACTTTGGTTCAGGAGGCTGGAATTAGACCTACTAATTCTGTCTTTAAAAGATTCAAACAGAGGGTTTTTCTGACTTCGAAGCAGGAGTTATGTGTCTATTATACATAACACTGGTAAAGAATAGGATAGCTGTCAGTCTGGATTAGAATCCAGAGATGTTTCTACAGAGCTCTTCACATTAGTGTGTGACCTCTGTCGACTTCCCTTTCTCATTTCTGCTTGATGTCAGTGAGAAGGAGTGAAAGGATGTTTATTCATTTCTCACAGCAATGCTTCCAAACACAGGTCTTCAGGGTTGTGTTTCTTAAAGTAGCAATTGACAAAGCTTCAGCACTTCTCTCTCAGTGTGTTTGCAAGTTGTTACAGTGCTTTTAGTGACATTTTTTCCTTCATGGTGGAAATATAACAGCAAATGTGACAATTATAGTGGAACATATCACTGGAAAGAAATAATTAACAGGGCAATGACATGACTGTGGGAGATAGTAATCCACCTTGGCAGTTCTTTCAGAAAATGACCAAATAGGGAAAAAAGTGTTGATGAAACCAAAACTTCATTTGTAATATATTTTTTTTTGTCACAGATTAAACCTATATTTTTTCTTGTATGATCTACTATTTATTTTCATGTAAACTTTGAGAAAAATTTGTGGGAGGACATCAGGTTACTGTACTGTCTTAGTTAGCCAAATGCCTTGGTTGTGACCTTTTTGCAACTCATAAAACTTTGGGATTTGCTGTTGAATTTTGTCTATAACAGGTAGAAAAAAAGATGTAATGTTAAGCTATTAATAGAGAATTGATACAAAATATGATAAATCATTATCATTTAAGAATTAAAATAATTGTTATACAAAATATTTGAATTTTTTTGTGTTTGATACTTAATAAGAAAACCAAAGAGAAATATTTGTCTTGAAAATATTTCTTCTACAGTTTTTTTTGTTTGGTTTTCATTTTTTTTCCCCCCAAGAGCCCCATTCCCTCCTCCGCTTCTTTCAGGGTGACATGTGTGTGAATTCAGGCCTTACTTGAATGTGGGAGACTGGGAGATCTTTGCATTGCATATTCCAGTTTTGTTCATTAGACAGGATTCTACCAGAGCATCACTTCCTAAAGTATGTACACTTAAAAATTTAAGTATATAATTTACAGGGACAAAACCTAAATATGGTTGCTTTTGAAATAGAAATTCATATCTCTTGGCTGTTAAACATTTAGGTGATGAATCCTTTTCTCCTCTTCACTTTTTAGTCCAACATCTTTCACCAGTGTTCTTGGTTGCAGGAATCAATGCAGTCCTTGGCAAGTTTTCTGGGCAAAGTTGGTGTGGTTTTTGGTGTGTGGTGTGTTCCTTCTCCAGTTCTGATTTTTTTTCCTTCCTGCCTTCTGTAAGCTTCTTCCAAATGAAGATGAAGAGTTGTTCTTCAAAACAATCTTCTTACTCTCCAAAAACTTGCATTTGTACTCATTAGAAGCAGCACAATTAAGGCAAATGAACATCCCTCTGTAGTTCAGCCACACTCACAAAATACAAACAAAGTGGTGAACAAAAAAGTGAAGTACATGCACCCATCCCGGTTCATGATGGTGTCTTAAACAGGACAGAAACTTCAGGAGTAGGATGTCATTTGGGCCAATACAAGATTATTGAGAAAAAACAGTTGCTAAGAAACAGCAGAAGTCTGGATATTGAGCATGTAGGGAGAGGCCTGTTTTTCTCAAGAACCAGGGCAAGCTGGACAGCTAGGAAAGAATTTTGCCACTAAAATTGTATTGCTATGAGCATTTCACAAAATACTGCATTACAAAGAGGTTTTTCAGAGTCACCAGATAGCTTGTTTTGACAATTTTTCAGTAAACATAGCTGCAGGCACTGTGGTAGTCAGTCAACAAAATTGGGACTGTGTTTTAGAGAGAGAAAAAAGGAAGAAGATATTGGACTGTCCGTACAAATGTGAAACAGAAAAAATACCCTGAAGATACTCCCATAACTCACTCACACAAACACTTTAAATAAGAGAGAATAAAGAAGGAGGTCTGTAGTTTCTTTAGTCTTGGTTTATAACTAGGTTGATTGCCTGTAGGTAAAAAACTAAAATACATTAACATAAAATAAAAGACAGTTTTAAAAATTGGAAGTAGTGAAATAATTAATTTTTAAAAATCTAAATAGAATTTTGCAAAGTTTATCCAGACATTGAAAGAGTTATAATAGACTTATGTATATCTCTGTGTTGGATCAGCTCCAGAAGTTATTTTCATACAGTAAATTCTAGCTGATGTGTAATTAGATGCTCAATTTTTCAGGTTGTGGATCCGGTTCCTCAGCAACCCTGTTTCCTTAGGTTTTCTTTATGCAACAGTATGTGGATTTGAATATGTTGTGTTTTTATTATGTTCGAAAACCATGTTAGGTTAATAATCACTTTCAACCATTCTTTTCTTTCCTTCCCCTTCCTTCACTTCAACTCTGTCTGAAACTCTTAATTTATAATTTAGTTAGGAAGCTATTTCAGTCTTTTTTCTACTTTAGCATTGCTTATCCTCTCTACTCAGAGTCTATTTGGAAAGATGAGGTATGACTTTTGTCTAAATCGATAGAAAAAGTATTCAACTATAAAGTATTAGTGAATGACTCTGACGCTTTGGCAGGGCTTGAGCAGAGTTTGTCCTTTTTCAAGAAAACATGATTTTTCCCCTCACTCAACGTGATGTTTGCATCTCTGAATGAAATAACTTTCTACATTATTGATTCAGTTTTTAATGCAGACCTATAAACTTGTTAATGATAAATAACACAATATGCAAATTTCACACCCAACAATGGATAGCTTAATGTGTTACTTTTGGTTTTAAATCTTGCATGGTGTTTTTGCTTCTTAATTATCTATGTATAATAATAATAGTTTTGTATGGTACTCAGAGATAAGACTTAAATTCATTAATATGTAAACAGGGATATTACAGAAGGAACAGCAGTGGTTGGGTCCCGATACTTTTTTGTCAACAATTTTTCTTCTATAAATTTATACCCAAATATCAGAGCGTGCATTTTTCTTCAGGAGTTTGTGTAAGGCTGCTCTATTGCAACTTCAGGTTCTAAATCATTTTATGCGTGTCTTAGGGTAAAGATTAATATGTTTACTCTTTCAAAAAGATGAGTGTTCGTTCTGAAGTTGTGTAGTAGAAGTCGGAAATACAGGTCACTAAGTATATATTTTGTACCCCAGAACCCTGTTGTTACTGACCTGTAATGATGCTATTGAGTAGACTTAATAACATAATAGAAAATATGAAGTGGGATTTCTATTTACTGTCTTGTCCTTCCTATGTTTTTGCAAATCCTAAGGATGTATGACAAAATTCAAGGCACATACAAGTTGTTCCATGAGAACAAAGGATGTTTAAGAAGGTATTTTGCTGAGGTTATTTTGATAAGGGTGCCTCAATTTACTGCTCAAGTGCCTCAACTCATTGAAAAAAAAAATCTATTATTTGAAGTTATTCTTGTACAAATACCAAGTAAAGTTTTAAGTGGTTGTCCTGGTTTTGGCTGGAATAGAATTCGTTTTCTTCTTACTTGGTACAGTGCTTTATTTTGAATTCAGTATGAAAATGTTGATAACACACAGATGCTTTGATTATTGCTAAGTAGTGCTTGCACCAAGTCAAGGACTTTTTAGTGTCTCCTGCTCTGCCAGTGAGCAGGTGCACAAGAATCTGGGAGGGACCATAGCTGGGACAGCTGACCTGAACTGGCCAAAGGGATATTCCACACCATAACATATCACGATCAGCACTTTAACTGGGGGAGTTGGCTAGAAGGTACAGATAATTGCCCAGGGACAGGCTGGACATCTGTCAGTGGATGGTAAACAACTGTATTGTTCATCACTCGCATGTCTACCCATGAGGTTTTTCGAGGGGGAGTAGCTTTGGGTTTTTTCACTTCTTTTATTTCCCGATCTGTGGTGGAGGGGAAGTGAGTGAGCAGGAAGCTGCATGGTATGTAGCTGCTGGCTGGAGCTAAACCATAACAGTGAAAGAAGAAGATAAAGAGCTAAAACCTTGAACATTACACTTTAGTTTTTGTCAATACAATGAAGTACATTTCTTTTATGCTCAACTCTAGTAGAAAAAGGAACCTTGGGTCCTATTGTATTGCACATAGGGTTACTGTCATTGCTTGTTCTGTTCACTCTTTTTTTCCACTGTGAAGAAAAACCTGATTCTTTCTGTGCAACTGAAGTATGTTTTTACTACTGGTATATATGCTATAATACAAAATTATGCTAAGGAGTACCTTTGACTATGACTGCATTTTCTGAGTGCTTCAATTACATATTTTCACTCTCATTTCTGAAGTAGAGATTATTCTGAATACTATAGGACTGTAAAGTGACCGGTAGTGCAGTGAGTTTCAATTCCATCTTTAGTGTTTAAACTATTAGGTTAGTAACTTAAAATCAAATTTCATGGAATTATTATTTTATTAAATGTGCTAATCCTAATTATTCATAACATTCCCATGGAGAGTATAATCAAAACATATCAGAAGTTCTCCTTGAATTAATAGCAGGTAGCTCATTAGATTCCAGTCAGGGGTGTGATGTTTATACAGCCTGACAAGGAATTTTGAAGAAAGTTAATCCATGTCAGACTGTTCTTAGGTGAATTTGAGTGACCAATTTCCTATATGAAATTATTAAAACTAGTACAGTTTTTCAACAAGTTCATATAATCTACTTCATGCAATCTCAAAGGATGCATGTGCGCACCCTCAAAAGTGTGAAAATCCCCCCATTGAATGGACCGAATATACCAACTGCCAGTCTTCCAAAGTCACACACCTCTAATTGTTTCATTTGATTAAGGCTTGAATAGCACTTCAGTCCAGGTGTTTTTCTGGCTATGTCTGACCTCAGCATTTCTTCTTATTGCTGAAGCAGTTTCTGTGGTCCAGAGATGTATTTCATGCCCTTCCCATGGCTCAGAATACCTTATATAGATTTTAGATTAGATGGCAATTATTCTCCCGTATTATGGTTAACATAATCAATTAAATATATGTATCATCATACATTGCAAGAGTACCACACAAGGTTTAGAAATGTCTATTGTTTTACAGTGGATAGTTCAAGTTATGTGTATGTGTGTTGGTCAGTTTGTCTTTATTTGTTTAATCCTTGACATTTGCCATGCACTGAACATAGATTAAACACAAAGTTTATAGTGTAAATACTGACAAGCAGTAGTATTAGGCAATCTAATTGCTGATGGTTACAGATGCCTCAGAATTGACATTTTTAATATAATATAGCAATATATTATAAGGGTGTAGCCATAAGATACCTTGTTTCTGAAAGTTGTCATGTATCAAGTAGTTATTGATCATCTATTCAAGTGGAGTATGATAACAACTGTGACCTAGAGTGCATAAATTTTCAAGTTTAGCAGTACACCTCGCCAGCATTTTTTAAAATGTCTGCATTTTATGATCGCTTATTAGTATTTTAGAATACCTGAAGCAGTGAATTTCATTTTTGAAAATAGAACAAAATCAAGGAAGGGGGAAATGATTTAAAGTTGTCACCTTGCAAGGCAGAGATAGGCATGAGTACTGGAAATACTAGTTGATGTGATAGAAAGTGAAAGGGCAAGAAATTAGAATGTTGTGATGTGAGATAAGTTTTTTGGGGGAGGACATTGGTAAGACAAAAAGAGATGCTGTCAGTGTTGAAGTTGGATTGGGTTCTGAAATTATGGTACTAAAAATATACAGCAGACAGCTTGAGTACAGTAGGTGATGTTGTCCAACTAATGAATCTGATATATAGCTGAAATTCTGGAATTTTGTTAAGTTGGGAAAAGCTGGGGAAAATAACAGGATGGAAATATCATTAGGAAGAAGTTAATTTTATTTATTTTATTTATTTTTCTAAATGGTGTTAAGTAATGGATCATGTGTTTCAATAGATAAAGCTAAAATGATAATTTTTGCTGAGAACAGGGATTTCCACAGAGGGACAGTATAAATACAGTTATAATGATAAAGGAAGATGGGTATACTTTGCTTCTTAAGAGAGACTGATTCTGTTTCTGTCTTTATAGCATGAATGTGTACTTAAATAAATGTGTAAAATATTGGGGCTGCAATGAAAAATTTGTGGCTGCTTATGTATAATTAACAAAGAGGATATAAATATATACATATATACAAAACAATGTAGAACTGTCTCTTATGAGCAAAATTATATGGACTTGTACTTGTTTTTTAAATGAACTTTATAAAACCACATACAAAGTCTGTGTGAGAATTTTGTAGCTTTTTGATAGTTTTATAACTAATCTCTGGACTTCTGAGAGATAATATATTTAACATTGTCCACAATAACTCTGTTTCTGTCTTTTAGGTACCATGTTTCTTTCTTAGGTTTTCTTTCTTACATATCAAGAGTAACCATTTGTCTTATCAGTTTGTTTATGGGAATACTCCAGAGGAAGAGCTTTTCTGCTTCAAAAAAATAGTAAAAATGCAGTTAATGTACTCTCTGTTAGAGAAAACAAGTTCTTCTGAAGTTTAGTATCCCTTAATGATGTGTTTCTGTTGTCATGGAAGTGGGGCTTTTTTTAAAGTGAGTTTTTTATAGTCTGCCTTTTATAAGTTTAGTTTTGTACTGGCAGTGTTCTGCTTCATAAAAGAAAATTTATACTTCCTTTATCATCTCTTTACTTCCCTTTTATGTACATTAAAGTTTGATGGCTAAAAGACTGAGAAAGAAACTAATATTGGGAGATAGGAAGGTATTGGGAGATAGAAAATGTTAGCCTCGATCTGGCAGGAAAAATAAGGTATTGTTGCAATGCAACATGCATTAATATAGTTTAAAAAATGTAAATTGAAGAGTTACCTATGGAGGCCATGAAAGCACTCTAGTTCTTAATGTGTCTGTTTTCCGTCATTGACTGAACAGGACGTTTGTTGCTTTGTGCTTTAATACAGTTTCAAGTTGTTTACAGGTCTTTCATACTTGTTTTTTCTGGATCTTGGTAAGAAAAATGATTCAAACATAAAAGTGCTTAATGTTATGTACTAAATAATTAGAAAGTGAGAGTAATGAGTTAATCCTATGTCAATTCTGATACCAGGAACCCCTAAGGCATGTCAGCATCAGACACACCTCTTCAAGATGTCCATGACCCCTTGCACAGAATTTCCATCTATGTTGATGTTCAACATACCTCACCACCTGCCATGCTTTTATAGTTTTCTTCCTCACCATTACATTTATCAGTTAAAAATGATCTGTTTCCTATGATAAAACCATTAATTTGTGATCCTAAGAGTGTGAAATGTCAATGAAGAACATGAAATGCATTTTAGAACATCATGGTTAGGACCATCTGTACCTCCTCCCGTAACATCTGTACATCCTCCTGTAACACCTGCAAGCTAGCATGACAGGACATAGCATGGGGTCATTCAGTGGCCACTTAGGATGACATATGGGTACCTGGTGGGGGGGGTTATCTGGGTCAGCATATACCTCAGGATCACTAATGCCTTGATAGGAATTCTCAGTCTTCAGAATGGTTCCCTCAATAACTGTTTTTCTTTAAGTATATGTTAAAATTAGCAGAAACATTGTAAACAACTGATACATGTAAAAATAAGCAAATAAACATTTTTGTGCTTATTTAGAGAGAGAGAAAGCATGCTTCAGACTGTGAAGAGTTTGAGCCTCTGCTCTGAAGACACAGGTTCCTTGCTTCTGAGAAAAGGTGGTAAAGGTTAAAAGAGATCATACTTGAGAAGCAAGTATGATCTCTTTTGTAGAAAGTCTATTCTTTCATGGGAGAACCTTCCTATTGCATCTACCATTGGTTTTGATATACCATCTGATATTTCATCCTTCCTTCCAAAGTTCATATTATAATGAAATACGTATGCAGTAAATAATAGCTGCAGTGGTGTTCCTAAGATCTAGATCTTGCAAAAAAATGTAAGTTACTATAGTCTGCTTAGAGCATGAAAAACATGAGCAAAGATCTACTAGTCATAGCAAACCCCATGTTCATCCAAGCTGGTTTCCACTGTTTCTCAAATCCTTTTATTAGGTGCGTACTGTGCATCCTGTATCATCACTTTCAGGGAGGGATCTTTATGACTTCTGTGAGTACTTGTTTTAGCTGTCCTGGTCATTTCTTTTTTAAGAAGTTTCTTATTTTTTGCCTGTTCCCCATATGAACTTTAGTAAAACAATCGCTGGTATTAGTTTTTTCTTCTCTGCCTTGTCGTAGCTTTTCTGTGTGTTGCTGTATATTTTGAAATCTAACGCTGCAGTGTCTCACTGATATTTTTCTTTCTGTAATTACATGCTCAGTTCATCAGTGTCTTTACTTGGGGCATGACTATATCTACAGTTTGATATGTGTAAGTTGCTCTTTCTCTTTAAAAATAAACAAAACAAAGGTATGATATTTTAATGCCTATTATTATTACAGCTATCATAAGAAATTGTTTAAGAAAAGAAAAAAAGTATCTTTTCAGTCCAGAATAATTAAAAAAGGCACACCTGTGAGTTAGTACTTTATTAAACATATCCTTCAAAAAATTATGCAGGTGGTTAATTCACGCCTGGTTATCTGAGATTACTTCTGTTAAATTTTGAGTGATAAGCATGCAAAATATTTTTGAAATGTTTAGAAAATAGTTTTCGGAGTAGATATGCATTCTTATGGTCTACATTGTTAGAAGATAGATTTAGAAAGATGTGAAGAGTCTTCATGTTTATAAGGCATTGCACAATTCAGGAAAGAGTGTTCATTTTACTGTGATGCACACTTGAATTCTTAACAGGAAAATAGTAGTAGAATAACTGTCATGAGCATAATAACATTTAAAAAGTCCTGATTTTATTCAGTCCAGATTTTCCCATTATTTGGACCACACTCTGAGAGACAGAATAGTAAACTTCCTTAGAATCTCTTACCAGAGCAAGTACTGGCCTTACAATTATTATATTTACCCAAGGACTTGTGGAAAAATTATTTTGTGATCTTTTTATTTGCTAACATTTCTGTGGTGTAGAGTGTAGATTTTAATAGTGCAAAGAAGACTTAGAGGAGTCTGATATTTAAAACATATCTAAACCAGTAATCAGTTTATTTCTGTAAGAGTAAAGGTGATAATTCAGGAAATGTGATTTGGTTTGCTGTATTTTAACTTGGTTAACAGCCTGGCAACAGCTTTCAATCTCTTTGTGGAAACCCTTTTTTTTTTTTTTTTCTTTTGGTCATCTGAAAACTGATCTGTAATCCATTTATGTGATTTAGTTTTCCAGATTAGGAAGATCCTCTAATTATGTTGTATTAAGAGATTGTAATGAGAATTTGTAATGGAATCTTAACTTGAATACCACCCAAAATGTGCCACTTCAAAAAAAAAAAAAAAGTTTTGCTAATTTTTATTTCCCCCAACTTGTCCTGTTGTAATGTTCCTCTGTAATAAGAATATTGTATGCTACTTTGAGTCTCTCAAAGGCCGTAAGTATGTAACAGAGATTAAAAAAGGGATTACAGGATCCAGGGAGTTCACTGAACTAGTATCATTAAACCAGTGCTCATGGAAGATATTTATAAACTGTTCTTTTGTAGCCTGTAATTGAACACTCAATTTCAGTTATGGTTTTAAAATCTCTTTCTCTGAATTTGTAGGAATAATAAATGAGTGGGGTGAGGGATGCAGTGGAGCACTCAATGTATGTTCTGTGAGGACGTGATTTACATACCTTTTGTTGTGGGGCATGCATATTGCATAAAGGTCTCATTTGTTGAACACTTTGCATCTGAATAGAACTGCATAGGAGCATATATGTGTATGGGTGTGTTTATATGTGCACATATAGATATACATATTTATATATCTAGGTGCTCTTCATTTCTAGAACTTACTACAGTGTTAGAAGTGTGCAATTTTTCTTTTTTAAAAAATTAATTTTTGATTTTGGTTTTTTATTTGGCATGACAGTTTCTCTAAGGGAATGACAATGATGCCTGTTCTAGATTCATTATTTTTGCCACATTTTAGCTATTAGAGACAGGAGTGCGTTACTCATTACTGGATATGCTAAGAAGTAAAAAGGTTGCTGGTAAATTGTTATAAGCAGAATCTAACTTCCATTATTTTACAAATTGTGTATTTGTGGTGTCTCAGGTTTTAACAAATATGCATGGGCAGCTAAAATTGACATTATAATAACCATTAAATATCTATGATTTTTTGGCTTGACAAGTTTCCATAGGCCATGATCTTTCTGTGCCAATGGGAGGGCCCACCCAGCAGCTTTGATTTATTTCTCTTTTTTTCACTCCACTGCTAATCTCCCTTTTTTGGCTTGTTTTTCCTTTCTTATTCCCTTCAGAGCTTGGATGAAATGGATGCAGTTGGAGAAAAGTAAAGTGGTAGCAAAAATGTAGTTGGCAGCTACACAAAGGCTCTGCTGTAGCTGCTCCCTATGTCTCACTTCAGTCCCTGGTAAAATCATGGAGGAGATCATTCTGGGAAGTACTGAAAAACAACACAGTCATCAGTCACAGCCAGCACAGGTTCATGAGGGTAAAGGCTGCTTAATAAACTTAATTTCCTTTTATGACAAGGCAACCGACCTGGTTGATCAAGGGAAGCCAGTCAATGTGAACTTTTTTGATTTCAGTAAAGCTTTCAATACTGTCTTTCGCAGGATTCTTCTGGACAAAATATCCAACACACATCTGGATAAACTGGGATGGGTGAGCAACTGGCTCACAGGTCAGGCACAAAGACTTACAGTGAATGAGGTGACATCAGACTGGTGACCTGTCACTAGCAGAGCTCCGCAGGCTCCATCCTCAGCCTGAGCTCTTCAACATCTTCATAAATGACTTGAAGACAGGACTCGAGGGAAGACTAAGTTTGCAGATGACAGTAAATTGGGATTTTAAGGTTGGAAACTGCCAGATTCTGCACCTCGGAAAGGTCAACTGTAGATGTACAGACAAACTGGGAAAGGAGAGGCTGGAGAGTGGCACTGTGGAAAGAGATCTGGGGGTCCTTGTCAGTGGCAAGTTGAATATGGGTCAGGCATTGCCCTGGCAGCCAGCAGGGCCACCCGTGTCTGGGGGTGCATCAGGCACAGCAAGGCAAGGGAGGGGATTGTCCTGCTCTGCTCTGCGCTGGGGTGGCCTCACCTCGAGTGCTGGGGGCAGGTTTGGGCGCCACAGTATAAGAAGGATATTAGAGAATATTCAAAGGAGGGCTATAAAGATGATGAAGGGCCTTGAGGGGAAGCTGTGTGAGGTCACTTGGTCTGTTCAGCCTGAAGAAGTGGAGACTGAGGGGAGACCTCACTGCAGTTACAACTTCCTCATGACAGGAGGAGGAGGCACAGACACTGATCTCTTCTCTGTGGTGTCCAGTGATCGGACCTGAGAAAATGGCCTGAAGTTGTGTCAGGGGATGTTTAGGTTGGATATTAGGAAGAGATAATGTGCCCAGAGGGTGGTTGGGCACTGAAACAGGCTCCCCAGGAAAGGGGTCACAGCACCAAACCTGACAGAGTCCAAGAACAATGCTCTTGGGCACATGGTGTGATTCTTGGGGCTGTGGTGTGCAGGGCTAAGAGCTGGACTCAGAGATCCTGGTGGGTCCTTTCCAACTCAGGATATTCTGATTCTGTGTCTTGTGATGTCTAAAAGTCTTGACTGTAAAGACTGTTCTGCGCCAAATAATGTGTTTATAGAGATGCCCCATCATTAAGTGTAAATCAACTCCTTCATCTGCACCTTTAGGCAGGGTGTGGGTAACAAATAGTGAACCTTGAGGTAAGATTTAAAGGATAATTGTGTTTTAATGCTGCCTTGGATTTTGTTGCTTACACTTGCACACAGTGAACTATGATGAAAGTGAGGGATCATGAATTCAGTTGTCCTATGTGACACTGCTGTTTCCCAGTAGGAATGGTCAAACTCTTTCTCTCTAATAAGTAGAAGCAAGATATGACTGATAGTGAGAACTGTTTTGAAAAAAGGTGTTTTCTTGTTTGTGCATTTCTATCTTTAGCCCCTCTCCTACTTTCTTTCCATACTGTTAACGTTAATTTTTTCTGGTTACAGTAATTGTATGTTACAAATGTGTTGAGCATTCTTCTGTGCCCAGCTGCCTTCTTAGATCCTAACTTAGAGGTAAATGTAGTCATTTTCAAGACAAAAGATTATACCAAGTGCAACATTTTGAAATCATCAAAAAGTACTTTCAGAAATGTCTCAAACTTTGGAAACAAGATAGATACTCTACGCAGCCAAAGAGACACTCAAATTCTCTAATAGACTCATAACCTCCAATGGAACAGAGGCACACAGGGAAATACACATAGTGTTGTTGCATGTAGAATGGATAACATCTTTAATTACAGTTTTTCAGCTCCATAAGACTGGTGGGAAGGGAAGAAAAAGCAAAAGTGTTGACTGTAACTAATTCTTACTTATATCAGACCCCAAAATTTTGAAGTTATTTGAATCAACACTTTGGTGTATAAAGACCACAAAAGTCAAGGGAATCTCAGAGCACATTAAGGTATGAAATCTCTCAGCAAACATGATTACAGCTCTAAATAATTAAGTGATTAAAACCCAGAAGGGTCTAATGTGGCCATTTAGTCCAAACTCCTGCATAATGCAAGTATTAATCAGAGAATTCCTATGACTAAATTAAACTAAAGTATAACTAGGAAAATACAGATTATGGTTTAATTTTGTGTCTGTATGTGTGTGTGTGTGTGTCCAAGAATCCAACCTTGGCTAATTTCTCTAGTGTTTGGGAGAAAAAATTTGAATATAATTTCTATTCTCCATTATCTAGTTTAAAATTCCAGTAATATTGACTTAACTTTAACAATTTCCTGTTAGATCTGTTTACTTGTAAATATTCTGGTGAAATGTAGGTGCCTCTTACATTTTTTCTTAAATTTACTTTGCATTTTTAAATTGAAGTCATGTCTGTGGCCGTTTTTGTAGTACTTCCAGTTCTCAGCAGCAACTTTGCATTGATGGCACCAAAAACTATGGGGAATATTTCAGTGATAGTTACACCAGTAGGAAATCTTAGAATACAATTGCAGAGTGATTTGGTTTGGACAAGACCTCTGAAGATAGTGTAGTCCAAGTCCCCTGATAAAAGCAGAGTCAACTAGAACTGTGTGTGTTGAGTATGCTACCCTGTGAAATGCTCTTTTTATAATCACTTCATCCAATACACATCTGTATGGATATTTATCAGTATACTCGATAACTACAGCATTGTCTGGGGTGAAAAAGGCTCTGTTGGATGATCACAATGCTGTGCTTACGACATGGCCTTCGGTTTTGAAAGGATACGTGAACAGCTATCTGTTGCTGGGCTTTACATATACTTGTAGGCTTACTGTTGAGACCTAAAGTAACCATGTGGAGGATCTAGCCATAAAACTTAGAAACCCTTATGTAGAAATGTATAAATGGGCCTCTCCCTAAATTATATTCTCTGGCATTCTTGTTCAACTGATTGTTCTTCATTATTGCCTCAACCGTGAGCATCTTTTCAGAGTTAAATCTTACCGATGAGTAACAGTATCCTTTGGGAATATGGCCAACTACTTTGCATCCCAAAGATACTAATTCATACCTGGCCTGTTAATAAAAGGCATAATTTTCTTAGTCTTAGGTATCAAAATGATTGATGTTCTTCAGAAATTTAGAGGAATTTTATTGGCAGTGATAACTAATTTTAATCTTATACTTATTTTCAAAAGTAAGACTTTACTGATAAAACCCATGAAACATATCCAGTCAGACTGAAGGTTTTAAATTATAGATAATACTTACAATAGCTACAGGTAATAGTCTGGAAGTATATTAAGATTGGTATTCTGAATCAGAGATACTGTTAATCATTTTTTATTATCTTTCTCCTCTTGATCGATATAGCGTATATGAAATATATATTTGAATACTGATATGAACAGTATACTTCTTATCTCTTGCGTTTTAAGTCTGGATATCATATGCACTGAGAAAGATTTTCTCAGTGAAGGAATTTTTTTAACCAGATGAGAATTTCACAAAGAGGTTAATTTTCTGAACACTATAATGATGTGTTTATTAGTGTAGATCATAATGAGGCTATATGCAAGAAGGTCATCTTCACACTCTCCTCTTCAATAAAATTTCTGTTTCTAGAAGAGTTAGAATATAGAAGGTTGCAGAAAGAAATGAGAATAAATTAAGTTCATCAAGGAAAGGATGTCCTTTAGAATTCTGTCATATGTAACATCCAGACTTGAGACCAAAAAATAAGAGACTCTTTACTATCAAGTTAAGGAGTGTTCTGAAATGTCTTTAGGCTATATGACCAACCTGCTATCTCTTGATAGCTGTCTGTTTTAAACTGATACTCTGTGCCTCTAGAAGAATGTAATTTTCTCAGAAAAAGTAATTATTGGGAATTAGTAGAACTATGCAAATCCTATCAATAGGATAAGAAAGAGTATTCTGCTAATGTCACATTTTGCCTTCTACTTTCTTCCTTCCTCCCTTAACATTCAATTTCCCCGCTAATTCTGATAATTTTCATGTCATTAAGCATTTCTTCTTTCCCTGGACACTAGTGTGAATGTCTGCAATGAGTTAAACTCTGTGCCATGTGCTCTTTGTTTATTTTTGGAATGTATCTCATGAAGCTGTAAATAAGAAAGACACATCCCAGAGCAGACAATTAGACATATTTTGGAAGTCTTAAAGCCTCTCAATGCTTCCTCCAACACCCTTCTGTTGGGATATTCCAAAGATGAAATATTGCATGCCATTATTTTATAGTTATATTTATATTTTGAATATGAAGTATAAATATTAATTGTGGAGCACTCTAAATAGAAAATTGGAGCACTAATTTTAATTTTCTGTGTTTTCCAGATTTCTGTAACCTGCTACCTAATTTTCATAAAATAATTACTACACATTCATCTACATTAGTGTTTAGGTGCAATTAGGAGTGAACTTTTAAAATGAATGTCCCAATTTTCCTCACCTGCTGTATTTTGTTTTGCATCACAGAATATTCTCTAAGAACATAAATTGTTTTTAAATTTTCTTATATATTTTCATAAATGTTCTAATACATTCATTATATTTTTTCATATAATGAGACCAGAACATGCATTCCAGGAGTACACCACACAGCACTCCAAGCTCTAAAGGTCAGTCTGTCTGTGGGACCTGACTGACATCAGTCCAAAGTGAATTCTCTTGAAGCGCAAAGAACAGGTATTGCTTCACTCCCCAGATCCATCACAACTTCTTCCTGCAGTGATAGGCAACATAGCTGAAGTAATCTGATCTGGCTTTTGATTTTTCTTTCTTGGTTATTGAGGTAGTAGTATTAGCCACATAAATAATGTTGTGCTTTTAAATTATGCTTCCGTAATCAAATTGGTTATGTTTTCATGATCAAGACATCGCTGCATCACAACATTATCCTTATTACGTAATTGAAAATCGATAGGACTGAAGGATGGAATGGTAAACTGATTTGAAGGCCATACAAAACTGGGAGTAAAAGTCAGGTGTTTGTCATGCTGTTTAAAGCTGTAAGTGCTCAACTACATTTCATAATATCATAATGGACACCAGGGGATCTGTTAATGTCATCAACTTCCAATTATTCTCTTGATTAACTGTTTATTTAGTCTCATTATACAGTTGGATGTTCTGTCTTGCCTTGCCATTTACAATTGGCATGGTTGTCCAATGATCACTTGCACCAGCAATCTCATTTCACATTAAAAGGAAATTTTAGGCAGTTTTATGTAGTTCCTACTAACATACAACTTCTGTGCTAGAAGTGTTTTCAGAAAGAGAAGGTTAGCAGCTTGTGTAGTTTCTAGGTAAGGTTTTAAAGTAACTTGTGTATCACTGGGGATAAGTATGTTTCTGAGTATGTTGAAGAAAGAAAGCTTCTATTGTTGCTGCTTAGAAAGTCACATACAGTTGACATTTTCTGGGTTGCTTTGTTACTCTGTGTAAGACTTGCAGAGCTTTTCTGTTCTTTGGCTTTAGGATTAAGATCTATTCATAATTTCATTTTGAAAGGTCCTTGGAACAGTTTTTAAAGAAATGTCTAAGAGACAGATTTATATTTCAACCTTAACTTGTTAATAAAATGCAATTAAATATGAAGGAAGCTGACATGAAATCTCTTTCACATTCTCTCTCTCACACAAGCTGTGTGGATGACCAGTTAATAGCACCTGAAACTAAGCAGAGTTCTCTTAAGAAGGATATTTGACACGTGGTTTGGAGTAGTTGCTGCTTAACAGGAGGAGCTGTTAGTATCTTCATGCCAGTAATATTTACAAAGAAAAATAGATTATTACAAAGGTGGGGGGAAAACTTAAAGCCATTTTTCGTCAATGCTGTACTTTGCTTCATCAGTTACGGTGATTTCATCCTAACCTCTGACATATGAGTGTATGCTTTTTAGGAAGTTAAAAATCCTGTCATTAAAATTAAGATGTGTGTGAACCTGATGTGAAAATGACCATAGTGGGAACTAGATCAAGGATTCATCCAGCTTAGCATTTTATATGTTTGTGCCCAAAAGCAGTCTGCCTTGAAACTAGGATGAAAAATGGCTAATAATTTTTCACAAAACATTCCTCTACTCCCCAGTAATTTGCAGCCCAGGGATCTGATATCCGTGAATCTTTGTGATTCAGATTTTTTTTGTTATTTGGGGATTTTTTCTCCCCTCGACAACAGCCTGCTACAACAAGTTTCCATGACTTAACTACATGATGTGTAATACGCCTTTGTTTACTTCTGGGCCTAATCTCTTTGCTGTCCTCCCCCTTTATTGAACAAGTTGTTTCTTCTTCACCTTTTTCATGTTGCTCAAGATTGTACCATCTTTATTGTATCCTCTCCTATTTACCGCTTTCCAGCCTTTTTTCCTTTTGATTCCTTTTATATTTGAAACAAAGTTTGTATGATTGTTTCAAGGAACAAAGTCATTTGGTTTCATCAGCAACCTATAGATTCCATTGCTGCAAATATCACTGTTGAGGATGTTGATTATATCAAATATTTGGTGCTATGGAGAATCACAACTTAAAAGCAATTTGCCAGCCTAGGTAAAATATTTTCAAGACCCTCTTTAAAATATGAAGATTCATTTATATTTATGTAAGAAAATATTTTGAAGAGAAAGAATAGCAGGGTAGACTTACACAGGAGTTCTTCTGTTTTAAAGAAAATAACTGTCTCTTAAAAAGACTGACTAAAAGAACAATTCCTAGAAAGATGGAAGACAGATCCCATGGTGTTTGCAGCACTTCCATGCATATAGACCTTCTCACGATGTTGATTTTTAAATGACCAATTAGATCTGAGAACTAAAACAACTGATCATTTTCCTTCAGTTATTCCAGAAAATTGAGCCCTAGAAAGGTGAATTAAAAAGGGGAAGGAAAATAAAAGGGTGGGAAATATATTAAGTTATGAGCATTCATTCAGTTATTTAATTATATATATGAATTTAGCTTCAAATATAAAAATTTTTCTGGTGTGAACCAGATGTGTACAGATTTATATGCAAATCGTGTAAAATAAAGCAACCACAAAAAACAACAACCCCCCAAGAGCTCTTTCCATCCCAAAACCCCAAACAAACAAAAACCAGCCAACCAGAGTAAACAGCTTCTTTTTTCTGTTTTTTTTTTGTGACTCAGCAGGTAGCACTAAGTCAATTTATTTAGATAGCATAAAGTAAATGATTAAGTTACTTATCATACATGTGTTAATAGGAATTTTCAGCCATAGTAGTTTTTATTTTTGTTTTTTAGTCACTTCCCTCAGAAGGATGAAAAGTTAAACCTGTAAATAAAAATTGGAATTGTTTTCAATTGAACTTTTGGTGAAATAATGAAAGTCTTAAAATGATGCTATATTACTCTGTAGACTAAGGTACAAAAATGCTAATTTATTGCTAGACTGCAGCGTCCAATTTGCATTCCAAATCAGACTGCAGAGCTCCCCAATTTAGTAGGTGCTCTCACAGTGTATTTAACCTATGTTTTTCCTCAGCAAACTTCTAGAAGTATATGTGTTTGTGCATGCTTCCTTGTGCACATACTCACATATGCTGCTTCACCATTTTGAGAAGACACACTTATTTTAATAGAGATTTGAAGAATACAGCTAATTTGAGATATGAGGAATCAGAAAAAGAATTAAAGCAAGACCTGTTTTAAACCTCTGAACTGCCTCTAAATTCCTGTTTGCAGTACACTGACAGATAATGTGTAGGGTACATAAAATTTGCAGTGATTTATGTCGTATGTTAAATTGTACTTGTGTGTCTGTGTAAGCACATACACACATATACTAAGCAGTATTATTATAAAGATGATTTTTAGAATATTGTAAGGGTATTAGTGTTTATTTGTTATTAGTTCCAGATGATATAGATATATGAGAAGAAGAGAAATGAAGAGTCATATTATTCTTAAATGTGCTGATAGAGGAGGAGGGGGAGAGGGGGGGGAGAGAGAGAGAGAGAAAGGGAGAGAGAGAAAGACAAGTAATACAGCATAAAGAACCCACAGGCATTTGGGCTTTCCCACTTCAGTAGCAAATAGGGGGAATTATGGGTTGGTGGTCTGCTTCCCGTTAGGAGGACACCCCTCCATCTGTTTTCAGTATAGCCTGTTTTCAATTTAAAATACAGATTTCAATACAAACCTCAATTTCTTTACTCCATTTTATATGCAAAGTGAGGCTTATGAATCAGTGTCATTGCCATAAGGGCTCAGACCAAATTTTCCCCAAAATTCACAGGCTGTTCATTTGAATACCTGCTTACAGTGGTACACAATGGGCAGCTTTGAGAAGAAAAATTGATAATCTTCACGGAAGAGTAATTTGAATGAAATTACACTTGACAGCCTGTCTCCAAGCAAACAAGGAGAGTGAGGGAGCCTTAGCTAAGCTCTGAGGACTTGCCTAAGCCTCTGCTGCTGAAGCTTCCCAGGGAAAAAAATCCACACTTTTTCCTACATCTGACTGAAGCTTTTGATTAATTCTCTGTAGCTGTTTCTAGTGAAGAAAGGTAGCCATGGAAGAGAATATGGAAGAGGGACAAACACAGAAAGGTATTGTGTTAAAATTGCTTTTTCTTTGCACGGGGATAATTATTTTGCAGTTCCTTATTTGCCTTAGCAGCATGCTGTAAGGTTGGGGAGTATCCGTCTGTGGCAGATGGAGAAAGACAGTTTTTTCATATAATTTACTTCATTTTTCTCTCTGCAATAGCACATAGCATTAATATAGCGACTGCCATCTGATATCTAGTGTTAAAAGAACCTAAGTAGCAAATTTTGCATCTATACTAATAATGTTGCGAGCATTTAATGCAGCCTGCTTTCCAGGCTAGTCTTTGTTAACGTTCATTTATTTCATGTTTTCACGCTTGTCTAGCTGGGTCAAGGGAGTCTAATGTGAACTATGAGAGAGCTACTCACAGAATATTTGGAGCTGGTTGCAGTTGGATATCTAACAATGTAACCAGTATTTATACCTTGAATGAGAATCCAGACTGAACAAAGACATGGGGTATATTTTGTATATATCTAGGCAGTATTGAAATTTCCCTTTGCCTTTTTGTCACTTTGGTTTTGCAATATGTTGGAGCAGACTTGCTGTAGTTTTAATATTTGCATCGCACAGATTTGTATTTTGCAGAAATTAATTTTGCAGCCTGTAGCTGAAATTGCTTTAACGAAATGTACACAGCATATTCAGAGCATTTCTTTTCCACGGCTTCTGGTCAAATAGAAAATAACTGAATGTTATAGGATGTGTTAGCACTTAAAGTGCAATTTAAAGTGATTGCAGACTATTAATTAATGTCTGGATCTTTGGGAGACATAGTGTTTTCAGTCTTTTCACTTAAGTGTTATTCTGTGCAAGCGACAATACAGTATGAAAGGAACCAAGGTTTTTTTCATTTTTCTTTACTGCAAGCACAAAGGGTAATGGTAGTGAATATTTGCCATGTTAATTTTTTGTATTTTTCATTTTACATCTTTTGAATTCATTTCCATTTTCGAGGAGAATACAGGAAGTTGCCAAATAATTCAGCATAAGTTGCCTGTAAAGGCATATTTTTCTGCACTGATGCCATATTCTGTTTTTCTGCTCCCTGATCAATCTGCTTCCTACATGCAAATGTTGTGCTTTCTCATTATAAGTGACCCATTTAGACAGAATGCAGCTTTGAATTGTTTATGGTCTTTACTTGATCTAGATGCACAGTAGATAGCCATGAGAACACTAAAAGAGGATATATGTGCTCCCTCTGTGTGTATACACACTTATGTTTACAGATAAATAGAATAGTATCCGTTGGTGATTACAGTACTTTCTTCAGTTGAATTTTATTATTTGCAAATGACAGAAAGAGTAGGAAAGTACAAGACAGGTCAGTTTTTCTGCTTTGTTTTGGTTTGATGGTTTTTTTTTTTTTTCTGAAGGTAAAATCAATACTTTTACTCTATGATTCAAATTATTTAGGGTGCTTTACACTTAAAATTTGAAGACATGCTTTTTAAAAAATTCTGAAATGCATTCTTTCGCTTCTTGAAACAAGTAAATTGAACTGTTTGACCAATGAATCAAAATATGTCATAGTTACCAAATGATACTGCCTGAAGAAACAGTGTGAAATTTAAGATCCCTAAATTCTTATTAGAGAGAGAAAAAAAACAGAGAAAAAAGTGAATAATTTTTGTATATTGAAAGAATGTGTTGTTATTGATAAGCTATGTCCTCATTGTTCATATGATAAGCAGTTGAATGACCAGTAGCCACTCAAAATGGTGTGATTAATAGTGTGATTACAACAGCTAACACTACTTACCCCCCACCCTCCATTTACAATGCCATGTGTTCAGCCTTTTTTCCCTTCAGTGGTACCCAGCTGTCATCACAGACAGTGGCAGGAGAATGTTAAGAGCTCACAAATCATACATATTTTTCCTTATTGGTGTGAAAAGGGATCCTTCTTAGTTTCTGTGACCATACCTGTGAACATGTCATTTCAAGATGTCGTGTCCCCTCATTGGATTATGACAACTTTTAAAATGTATTTAGAGTTTGAAGAAAATTTGCAATTCAGGAAGGAAATAAAAAAGTATTTTCAGTTTTGAATTCTTGGGGGTGCTTGAATGTGTAATAGAAAAGTATAGGGACGGTTATGAAATCGTGGATCTCCTTAAGTTTTGCGTTTTGCACTTGAAATATATTGACCAGTACTAGCATGACTTGATATTTCTCTTTCATAGTTCCTGGGGTTTTGACTTTCGTTTAGCATGGTCTATCTACTATGTATTTAATTGATATCCATAGTATAGTTCCAGGTCATCCAGACCTTTTTTTTCTAAATGTAGTGTTTCAGCTACTGTAATTGTAATTCATATATTCTATTTTTCATCCTCTTGCCATCTCAAATGAAAATGTTTCTTTCTTTTTCTCCTCTGATTTATACAAAATCAATGGGAGTATAAATTGTCACTGCTTATCAACTCCTGTGCTTTTCACAGCAGATGCTTTGAACCTCCCACTGAACAGCATTACGTCTTGCTAGCAGCCATGATGGAAGTGAATAACTTCATATTCATGCGTTTCATAAATACGATTAAGACAGCTCTCGCAGATTTGGAAGTCTTGTTATTTCTGAGATTTTTTTTGCAGTAAGATATTATTAAATGCAAACATAATTCTTAACATAGTGGTTCCAAATAATGACCTTCTGCCACAGTCTCTCAACATTCTAATATTTAACATTTATGATTTCTTTACATCTGTATCTTAGAAAATTATCAGCAAGGAAATATATTCTATTTTTTTTCTCTGAAAATAATGAATTACTAGAAACTATATAGTTCAAAGTAAGAGACATCTTCTCCCCTCCCCATTTTTTTTCTACTGGCCCGAGAAAGTGTGTTTTCATATTGGCATCAGTACCCTTAATGAATAATATGAGATAATGCTGTTGTCCAGCAGTTTTAATGTGTAAAGCTGTAAACATTGACACCAAGAATAATTTGTATTCATACGTTTCTAGTTTTAAAGTACTAGAAGACTTGTTGTGCCCCCTCCACCCCCTTTTTTTTCCCCTTGATATCACATTTCCTTTGCTAGGAAGACAGTACAAGTTGGGGAGGATGTTTCAAAGGTATTTCTTACTCAGTTATTTGTAGCTGTCCAAGAATTAAAAGTGTGTATAAAGTCTGGCTCAACTATAAGGTAAATGAACACTAAAATATATTCTAACAAAATACAAAGTAATAACATCTCAGAAATATCATCTTGTTCACAATCTCCATAACACCGGCTTTATGCTACATCCTAGACTGCTACCATACTAAGATCTTTGATTGCAAATTTGCTATCTGGAAAACCCAGGATAACTGAAGCCTGCAATTTATTTGACTTGTATATTTTTCAAAAAATATCAGGTCCACTTAAACAGAGAAGTTTCACCGATGTCTTTAAGGGAGCATACTAATTTTGAAAACCTCATGCATAAAATTTCATGTGGCAGTGGTAGGTCTCAACTGCCCGTTTTTGAAAGAGAATGACATCAAACTTTTAGTTTTGCTATGTGGGAAAAGGTATAGATCCAGTCCCTGCATTTTAGGTCTTCCCTCTGAGAAAGCACAAGATAACAATGATGTCCCCAACCCCAGCCATTCATCCCAATAAAGAACTTTTCAGAGGGCAGGCACTGTAGTTTTTTGCATTGTAAGGAATTTGTTACAGGAGAGTGAGGGATTATTCTCACCACTTAATCTGTTTCAGAAAAAAGAAATATTCTCTAGCACAGTAAATCATGCTACTTGCACTAAATTGAATATTAATTTGCCTTTTTTAATGATTCATCCATAACTTCATTTTGTAGTTTGAATTCCTTTATAAAATAAACTCTTGGGAAAGGATGGAGCATCTGTGTTTGTACAGCAGCAAACATGAGGAAGAAATTAATTTTACTCAAGCTCTCTTGGCGGTAGTATACCTTACATACCTAAGGTTCCATCAGTAGGATAGCAAAAAAATATGTAGTGTTATTGTGACAAGAAGTGATTGAATGCCAGAAAATAATGACCTAGTATTTGGTCTGCATTAGTGATATAAGTGGATCTCTAGGCTATTATCAGAGCTTTTTCATTTGTTTCACAGTATGCCAGTAAATAAGAGCTTTAAGTAGAGTTTTGAAAGAAAGTCACAAGGAGAGTAGGATGCTATCAGTAATATGCACACACAGCCTCTGTTTCTTCAGCCATGAGGGTCTGAATTGTTTTCTCTTACTTTAGGACTTTTTGGAAAATGGCAGTCTCTGACTTAGTAGGAGAGTATAGACTAGATGAAAATGATGTGTCTTATCTCATATTAAGAAATACCAACTAGCCAAATACTCCAAACACTGCTGGCATCCTTTGTAAGTTAGTCTTCTAAATCTTCTTTACCTCTAAGAAAGAAGAATTGTCCTTCTCTTTTGACTGCTGTTGCAAAGTTGGTTAAAATAAAAATGAGTAAATCTCAGTATTTCACACTTTGATTTTGTTCAGTAACAATATTTGCAAATAAAGGAGTTATTTTTTGTTCTTTAATGTAAATGTCACACTGAGTGTGAGCCATGCTTGTATTTTCAGTTAGATCCTTTCTGTTGCTAGTATCCAAGAGTAATTTGGAAATGGTTTTTAAATTTGGCCTTATAAGTAGAAAGTAGCAGATATTTTCTGGCTCATATTCTTCACACAAAACCTGGATTTGTAGTGCTTGATTCTTAAAGAAAACATGGTGGGCAGAGGTCAATCTCTATTTACTTAGGGAATATATTTTCAACTGTAGGCTTAGTTCCCAAGCTTGTGTTCAGATTGGATTTTGCAAGTTGCTTCAGAGTAGACTGGTCTTAGCTTTCATCATGTTTATTGTTTCTGGTTCTTAAAAGTGTGTGTGTTATAATAAGAGCATCAGATAAAATACTCACTTAACAATTACAAAGTCACTAACAGAGTAAATAATTTTCATTCTTAATCAATGTTAAATATGGAAGTAAATTTTAGCATCTGGTGAAGTATCTCACTGTATTTCCTGCTTAATTCTCCTTAGTAGTTAATCAATATGGTTTATTAAAGAAAAATGCAATTAACAGCCAATATGAATTTGAAGTTAATTGTTCTAATACTGTAAGAATTATTCTCCTTTATGTAGCAACTACAGGCTACCTTACTTAATACACTTACTTTAGGAGCACTGAGTTGTAGAGCTGTAATTTGAATATGTTATTATTCAATACATTAGGCTTTTATTCATAGATAATGATGTAAATAAATTTAGTCTTGCTTGCTTATTTAGTCTTTAACATTGAAATGTCTCTATTAATAGTAGAAAACTTTGTATTTCTTACAAGCTTAACATTATACTAGTCCTAGGCATGAAAATCCAGCATTAATAGGACTTAATTATAATTTTATATACACTCTTTCAGGGCAAAAAGAATTCCAACTGCCCTAAGGCAGATGGAATCCTCAATTCAATGTGTGAAAATTTAAGTCTTCATGGTAATTTTGACACTTGGATGTCAATTTCACAAATAAGTTATATTAAAAAGATTTTTCATGAGAGATGTAAATGCTTAAGAATAAAGTGTTGAATGTATTTTAAATTACTAATTTACACTAATTCTTGAAAAAATGTCAAAATAGCAATATAAATTTATAAAAAGCCTTTTCTACACTTAGTGAATGTAAAGGCTCACTTTTGGGGAAAAAAGGCTACCCTGGGTTTCCAATTACCCTAAAAAAAAAAATTTAGGAAGGAAAAAGCAATAGTGTAGATACAGATGCATTAAGTTTGATTCAGCTGAGTGCTTAGGCTCCTTGTAGAGAAAGATTGAGATATTGTTATACCTAATATCTAACTTTTTTTTCGTTTTAGTTTGTGAGTATGCATTCATTTCTGTTAAGTACCTTAAACAATTTGGCAATGTGACTTCGCAACCTGTTTTAAGTAGCCTGCTGCTGCACTAAAATTCAGGATGGAAGAATGGATGAAATGCTACTGGCCTCGCACAGCGATGATGTTTGCTTTCTTGATGCAATAGCTTTTACCTATTAATTCTCCCTATATAAGCAGGAGACCATATGCTCTTTCCTCCTAGTAGTTTTATATGGAGGATTGAGCAGAAAATTAGAAACAAACCCACAGATTCTTGGGCTTCTCTGCCTCAGACTGTAGTCACTGCTTTTATAAAACCCATGAGGAATATAAGCACCTGATAACCATTGAAAATCAGAACGTAAAACAGGCAAAGGTGAATATTGATCTTATATGAAATACTTTGTCCATTAATACTCTGTTTGACAGTTCTATTTCAGAAGAATTTTCAGCCAATTCAAGCAACTAAGATGCGTAATTCCTGCTGATATCTTATCACGTGGCTGATTTCTGAGACAGGCAGCAAGAGCCACATGGATGAGTTGCCACAAATCTTTTTCTTGCGGGAGTGGGGAGTTACGGAGGCTTCAGTTCCACTGTGTAAGGAATGAGTAGTAAGGCTTGTCATTGTCTCAGCTGCAGAGAGATAAAACTCAGAGCACCAAAGCTGCAAGGGTCGAAGATACACACCAAACAGGAATTAACCAAATGGGGAACTATTGTATACAAATGCTCTAGGGCCTCATGAAAGAGCAGACCTGACACAAAAAATGGCTTAAATATTCTCTTAACTTGTCCATGACAACTCTTATGCTTCAATGAACTAGTCTCCAGAAGGCTACATTTTATCTTTTTTTTTTTCCTCTAAAATTTTAATCTCCTTCTTACCAGTTATGTAGGAGTTCAGTACTCCTCCCAAAATTTAAACAGCAGCCATCTGGAACAACATTTTTCCAAATAACAGTTGCAAAAATACAACTGCTAAATGCAAGCATTACTCTTCTCTTTACACTTACCAGGCACCTGATATTTGCACTTGGACTTTTTCTGAAGATTTTTTTTTGTTCACATAGTAAAAGCTTAATTTTTTTTCCCAGTAGTGATAGCAATACAACTATAGAGCTAAAGGAATATCACAAAAAATGTAATAGAAATTAAAAAAAAATTCTGTCATTATAATAGTGGTATGAGGGGAACGGTGCATTTGCTACAGTTCTGGTATAAAAGTAGATCAATAAAAGATGCCTTTGCTGCACTTTTGCAGAAAGGTACTACTGTCAGAACGCAGCTGCATGTGATTGCTGTCTTGTTTTTCACTTTTCTGTGGAAGCACTTTCTTTACTTTCTTCTGAGCTCCTGGAAGAGATGGAAATTAAGTTCTACAACAAATTTTAATTTCTTCTGGGAACGTGTAATAGAATATGACAAGTGCTGCATGTTTATTAATTAAGTCATAGCTGGTCACATCCTATTTCTCAGGTTGCAGCAGAATGATTTTATACAGGTAAAACTGGACATTAATTAGGAGTTTGAAGGAAAAGAGTATAGGAGCACAACAGTGATTAGGCAGGGATTGCTCTGCACTAAGGCACAATGGGAAAAAAGTAGAGATGATTGATGATTGTACTGACAGAGGTTCAAGAGAGGCAATATGATGAAAAGAAGATAGGAATAAGCAATGTAATTTGAAAGACCTTTGGAGGGTTTCAGAAATTTGAAATTCATATGAAAATAGGGGATTCACATAGTGGTTTATGTTGGAACAGATCTCTGAGATCATTGAGTCTAACCATAAACCTAGGACTGCCAAGCCCACCACTAAACCATGGTGGAAGACAATATTAAAGTTAAAAGAACATTTGAAGAGTTTTACATAAGAAGCTCATAGAAGAATAGATTTGGATTATCTTTCTAAAATAGTAAACATTTAATTTAAGAATATTTTTTCCTCCAAGTAAAACAGCAGCTATGTTCATGGCTACTGATAATACTGTAAAATTACTATGATGGTATTGTAACTGTGGGCAGTTTCTAGCTGTTTGAGGTTATAGGTGAGGGAAAGAGGGAGCGCGAGTCTGGTTTTATCTTAAAGTGATGAGAGAGGAAAGATTCTTTTAGTTGGAAAAGAAAAGTATATCACTTCACATTCCTGGAAAAGAGTTATCACAGGTGACCTGTTGGCCTAGTTTCTCTGGTGAAGGAAGCTGGTACTGCACACCCTTGCTTAGCAAGGTGACATAGCCAGTGTGGGAGGCTCCACAGTGTAGTGGCAGCCTCTACTACTGGTGAATCAGCTTGGCTTTTTCATGTGGTTCATCAAAGCCTCCCACCTCCCAATTTCTCACCAAATCTTCTCTTACTCTATTAAGATATACAAAATAGTAAGCACCTGGAATAACATTTAATCAATTTAAAAACATTTAGAAAACAGCCATGGTAAGAGCCTGGGGTCTATCTTTGCAGCTCTCAAGTGATAATGTTTGGCTATAGCTAGGAATTGAGGTTTATGTATTTTTATACAGGAGTAAATCCTGAGCTTCTGATGTCATGGTTTTGATTGGTATTGCAGGATGAGATGAGGAAGCCTATTCAAGCTAAGTACTCATCCCTGTGCTTGAATGGCACAAAGCTCTGATTCTCATCTCTCCAGAAGAAAGCTAATACGTAGATCCAGTGGTGTTCTACTTCCATCTGCCACAGTGTTTGTTCCCAATCTTTTTTACCATTTAATGACTCATCTCACACAACACAACCTTCAAAAGATTTTCTGCTCTGAGACGCTGAAAGTTACTGTCAGTACCTTGAATACTTTGGGAGCATTTGTGTGTTACCTCACTAAATGTGAAGTCATTCAGTTGAGGATTGAGGATTGCTTTCCGTGTTAGTGAATGGCAATAAACAAGGTAAAGTTACCTTAACCTAATCTCTTCCTTTTGCCAGTTAAATACCATAATGTGTCCTCTTGTTGTATGTACTAAGTGATTTATATTCAGCAACTCCTTGCTCTTTACTGGCCTGCTTGTTCTGTGACCTCTGTGATGAACATTTATTTCCAACTACACATTTCTGCATAATTTGTTTACCATGTTCATGACACAGCTTGGAGTTGGGATCCGTTCTCTGTGATGCTTACATTTGACTTGTTACCTTTGCAATGAGACGAAGGTTCTGCTGTCACTTGAAGCAGACAGGTGCTTCTGTGTCCTACCTGAGCACAATGTTAAACAGCTCAGGCAGCTGCAGTAGAGGAAAGAGGATGCAATAGCTGCTACTGGGTACAGTGAGATCAAATTCAACCTCTCTGGATGCTGGATTAGTCCAGTCTGTGAAACAATTTTTAATTTTACTACTAGTGATGATGATGTTAAAATAAATAGTATTTTGAATTCTGCATATGGTATGAAAGAACTTGTAAATTTAAAAGGGTAGTGTTTTTCATAAAGGTTATAATCTATAAATAATACATAATTGAATTTACAGGGTTAGTAGGGTGATAAGTCATTATAAATAGTAACTCAATATGCATAACTAAGGCTGAACGTAAATGTCTGGAATTGCCTTGAGACAGGGACCACTAGCCACTGTGTTGGTCATAAAGGTATTCAATTATATTATTGAATGCTGTCCTATTGATTTTTAAAGTGAGCAGATTTAGTGTGAAATGCTTCCCACTTAAAAATTGATTGCCGTCATTCATGACTTGTTGATAAGCCGCTCTTGTATAGAAAAGGAATTTACATTTCTAGCTGATTGACACAAATACAGTGATTTACTTTATTGTGAAATACTCTGGGTGTGTTAGACATATAAAATGCTCTTCTTATTTGTTGTGGTGCTTCCATCTAACAGCACAATCATCTTCAGAGAATTTCTCCGCCTTCTAATTTTTTACTGAGAGGTTGACCACTACTTCTAACCAACATACACTTTTGACATAAATAAACATAACCATTATTTCTCCCACCTCTCCTCTTAGTAGCAGATTGCAGTTCCTTGTAAACACCTGCAGATTCTCTTTGCAGTTCTCATGCTAGTCAAGCATCTTATTGTCATGTTACTTGACTCGATGGCTGGACTAGATTAAAATGAAACAGTATCTTGTTTTCCAAGAGTTCAAAATCTGAGATCTACTCCTCTGAGTCATAAAACGTCTGCTATTTAGTCTTGACTTATATTTGGTACCTAATGCTTTCCTCTTGCTTGAAAATGCATAGTCCTGTTAGAGCATTAAGGACCCCTTTTACTCACACTGCCCACCAATGTCGTAGAAAAGACTGCAATTTTCTTTTAAGTGCATATATGGCCCTTGATTACTTCAAAAAATTATATATATCAGTATCTTGAAAATTTGAAAAATCAATGACCAAGACTCTGATCTTGCAAAGACTTGAATATACATCTTTGATGTCATGTACAGTAAGTAATAGCATTAGTTTTATACCAATGTAAACAAAAAGGAAGCACATGCACAGTCTAAGATTAAGGCCTAACAATGCCATGGAGTAATTTGCATGTAGCTGTCAGGTTTTTGGCAGGAAATCTGTGAGAAGATATGATGATGTAATTTAGTAGGGTCTGAGAGGAGAGTGAAAGGATGGTTGAATGGAGTTTGTTTATCATCTGAGGGGATTTTTTATTTGTTTTGCATGGTATTACAGTGATTAATATGCTTTGGGGTCTCCTGTGGCTGTCTGCAGTTTCCAAAAAAATTGTTATTCTTTTCTTCTTAGATGCTTTATTTTTTAAAGGTTTTTGTTTGTGATTTTCTTTTGAAATAGTAGAATTTGGATTTACTCCCAGGCAGGATATACTGAACCTTCTAGTGGTATTGAACAATTTTGCTAATGTGTCTTGTTCACATACTTAAGCCAAGATGATCATCAAATTTGCTGTGCAGATGGAATTTTTCCCAAGGCAAGCTACTAGTGACCTTCTTTTTACCTTCCTTTCTGCAACATGGTCATGGTCTGCTTTCTAAGATTAACTGGGAGTTTACTTTCATTAAATCCTTGCTGCTAGTGCAAGGGCTAACTGGTGTTTTCCTTCTTGCTGTCCTCTTGTAGCAAACTGTACATGATACTTTTGGTCTTTGAATGTAGGTCTGGAGCAACATGTTGGTTGTTTGCCTGTGTTTTGCGGGCTAGACTGGAGTAGATTTAATAAATTCTTCTGAGCTGAGGATCTTTTAGAAGGTTTTCTATTATTAGAGAGTTCTGGAGTCTGAAAATGTCTAGTCTGAGCACTAGGCATTTTTTTCTGATATTTTACCATATGAACTCTGCTGTTAAAGATTTTAAATGGAAAAAAGATACTATTTTCAGCTATATGTAGAGTTTGTGTGTCTTTTAGCTTTTTATTAAAAAATGTGCTCATCACATATCCTAAGAATTCAGTAAAACATGTATGCTACAACCACACCCATGACATGTGGCACAAAGGCCAGAAAATGAAAATTAATTTCAGTGGTTCAGCAGCATATGGAGGTTACCATTTCTCAAAGATGTTATCTTTCAATCTTTAAAAATTATTCTAGATTTATGAACATTGTTCACCAGTGAAAACACTGGAGTAATTATAACCTAGTGATGCGTAGGTCTTTTAGGTCACCTGTGTTTATGCTGGTGGTTCAGACTAGATATTTTTCTCCCCCCTCCCCATCTGGTATAGTTATCAAATATTTAAGACACAGGGGAACCTGTTAAGGACATTTGGGCTCTTTTATCTGCCTTATGGATGTGCTTGCCCAATAGGGATTTTGCCGTTAATAATTTTTTTCATTTTGATCTGTTATATGTTTACACCATCAATACTGTCTGTGCTTACAGCAGATATCTTCCTTTATTACCTGTCATATGCCCTTCTGGAAGATGAACACGTGTACTTTTTTATATATTTATTGACAGTATTAACTTCTAGTGATGGTAATATGCAGATTTCAAGACTTTAAAGACTCTGTAGCTAGCTGCAGGTGTGTTTTGTGAATATGATACACAACTAGAGAGTTGAAATACACTTTTCTTTCCTGATAGAAGCGTAGCTATGTCAACGCCTGGGGAGTTACCTTCTAATACACAGTTATTCCTGCTGGTCTGTCTTGATTTATTCCTCATTCTGTTTTATTTTTTTTATTATCTTTTAATGTAAATGCAACTACATTTGATGTAGCTGCAGTTGCTAAATCTTGTGATATCCTCTGGGATATATTTTTCTGCATTGGTTATTCTTGCCTTCATCACTCCTGATCATTTTTTTTGACTCCATACAAACTCTGTAGCTCAAGCTGGAAAGATGGCCTGTCTCCTATCAACTGTATGAAAGTACTGCCACTCCAGAATTACTGATTTGTAATCATTCCTTTAATCTAATATCCTGACTAGGTGATAGACTTCAATGTTGTTACAAAATGTGGTTGTTTTATTTCTAAAGGGACAATTTTATCAGGCTCTTTGTGGTCCTTCAGGGACAATGAATTACACAATGGCCCAGATGTAACAAGCAATAGGTAGCAGTCATTAAATTAAATTATTGCAGTCATCCTTACTGTCCTTAATCTGTTAACATTTTTTTTTGCCATAACCATCTCAGTGTGATAAACTCTATAATTTAGAATCTTCCCTACAGAAGTGTGATCAGGAATAATTTGACTAGGGTTAGTAGTGGGTAATAATGATGCAGAATTTTTTCAGGTAGACATGATCATAAATTCTATAATAAATTAAAATGTTAAGTACTAAAATATAGAATACTTGCATAGAATTAATATAATGAAACAAATTTCCTCTTTGTAAGTGGGAAAGCATGTTAGAAACTTCAACCATAATTTGTTCACTATTGTCAGAATATAAAAAACTTTAAATATTTTTCATTTTAATGACGTTATGTAAAAAGAGGGTAATTATTTGCATTTGCTTTATGGAGTTGCTTTGACTCTTTTTTTTAATTCTTTGTCCATTATGACTCTTTTTATGAAATTGTTTGTTTTACCTTTGTTAAGGAGAACTAAGAAAACACCTCTTTTCTAAGTGTCTTTATGATTATTGAGGTAGAATAGCAGTTGCTCTGTCAGTGTCATAGTGTTTATTTTAATCTCTGAATTAATTTTCTTGGTTGCTAGGCAATTCTACTTCACAGATTTAATGGAAATGACTAATTGAGTGTGCTCTCATTTCATAACAGGCGATCGTTGGCTTTAAAACTGAAACTAGGTTTCTCTATGACATAATGCTTGACACATACTCATGTCAGTATACAGTTTTATTACTATAACTGATAAAATATCCACAGTTATGTTAATCAGTCCTGTATTTCTTGTACATTCTAACAAAGCTGTTGTAAATATAAAATATTCAATAGAGGAAGAATGGGGCTTTTTTATATATCGAGAGAGGACAAATATCTGCTCTAATTTCTGACATTTCAGAAATTTTTTAATGCAGCTTATGGAGCTGGTTTTGTAGTGTGTATTTAGAGCTGATATCAGTTAAGTCTTTTCACATCCTCAATGGCAGTGCTGTAATAAGTGCTCTGTATCTCAGTTACTCAGCCTACAGAGGTATTCAGCAGATCCTGCTTATTAGCAGTACAGGGAAGTTCAAAAATAGGTTTGAATATTCAAAGTAATAATAGCTATATTATTAAAGAAAGCCTCTCAGCACTTGGTAGTTCTGGAGATTTTTCATACTGTAAAAATATAATGTCTGAGGACAATTTCTTTAAACTTTAAAATATTGTTTTCTGCTCTTTAGATACTATTCTTATTTAAGGACAAATATATGGGAAAAAGACTTTAAATGAAGCTTCATAGGTTCCTCAATATCAGGGTAGTGCAGAAGTGTAGGCCTTTTTTATTCTGTTGCTACCAGCTATGCTTTCATTATTTTTTTTTGAGCAATCAGCCGGTGAAATACTGTCTTTTGGCTTGTTTTCTTTATTCCACTCTTATGTTTCTGTGCTGGTGAACTGCACAGCTTTGAAATGAATGAAACCCACCCTGCTTCTCTGTAGAAGAAGCAAGGGTTCTGTGGGCCAGAATGCCACACCCTGGTAGTCTCTGTGCTTCTGACATTGGTTCAAGGTTTCCCAACTCATCTTCTTTGGCCCAGAGCATCATTCTGCATACTTAGTTGTTCTTTTTTTTTCCTTCTCTTTAGTTTATCATAAATTTGTCTTCCTGATAGTGGCCATCTTTTTGCTACAGTTAGTGTGTTGAGGACCACAGCTGATTAGGTTTTTCTATATATTTCATGGCCATCAAAACAGTAAATGCTGAGTCCAGTTTACAAAGACATAGTATGTTATCAAGACAGAGAAGACTGGGAATGCTGTATATTTAAAAGGCTTTTTTACTTAGTACACAGTCTTTCAGTATCTATTAATGAAAAAAACCTCTGGTGAAAACTTTCAATTGCTAAACTTTAATTACATCTAATGGTGGTAAAGTAAACAAAAATACTGCTCTATTTTTGAGCTTTCAAACTGTATTTGAGAGAAAACAAACTTCAAAAATCACACAAAGTATTTTCAATATTTTTTTGAAAGGACATAGGAGGAAAAATATTAGATCATTCAGCTGTATTCCTCACAGAACAAAGTGCTTTTGCTCAGTATTTTGTTATATTTGAACTAATAAGGTGGGTACTTAGCCAGAACATTTGCAACTGTAATGGGAATGGACACTGAAAGCAAAAAACGGGCTCATTTGTATTCAATACATACTGGGGAGACTGTCTCACTTTTTGTAAATGAGAGGTGGAATATGCAGCCAAAATTAATAAGATTATATTTATGTTAGTGAGCTCTCCCAACTCATCTTAATCTATTTTAACATTTATAGAAAGCAGTACTGAGATGACAGTTTTCAGTTTGTTAAAATTGGGTTATGAAACTCCTGCAACAGAAGCAAAAAAAATGTTAATGTGGGTGAAAGCAAACCTCTAGGGAAAATGAAATAAATTTCTTAATGAACATACACCATGTCCCTGGCTCTGTGAGGCAGAACAGTTACTTGGATAAACTGCTTGTAAAAACAATTACTTTAGTGTACTAACTTTACAAAATACAAACAACTGCATTTCAACAAATGGGGTAAAGGGGAAAAAACCCTCCCAAAATCAAATCAAAGACTCCATGGTAGTTTCATCAGTGTGCATCTTCATTAGGAACAAACATGAATTGTCTGTATAAGGGGAGGTTTAAGTTGCATATCAGAAAAGGATTCTTCACCCAGAGGGTGGCTGGGCACGGGAACAGGCTCCCTAGGGAAGAGGTCACAGCACCAGCCTGACAGAGTTCAAGGAGTCTGGACAATGCTCTCAGGCACGTGGTGTGAATCTTGGGATTGCTGTGTGCTGGGTCAGAAGCTGAACTTTGATGATCCTTATGGGTCCCTTCCAACTCTGGATATTCCATGATTCTGTGATTCTCAGTACACAATTATGAAAAAGAAATACATCAAAACAATAATTTTCCTCATGCTTGGTAATTCTGAGTAATGAAATTGTTATGAAATGGTGAAGGTGTCAAAAGTTGTTATTGGATTAAAAAGTAAGCTTTTCTTTCAGCCAGTAATTTATAAGTAACTCTTTTAGAGATAATGTTTTATGAAAATTACTGAAACATCATTTAAGATTCTGGATTAAGATATGAAATATCTGAAACAGATTATCTGCATAATTTACATTTTTCGATTTGACTTGCAGAAATTACTACAAAATTTTTTGTGCCCTTGAAAAATCTTCACTGTTGCACACTGCCTCTATTTCCCTTTTGTGAAAAGCAATGTAGGACATACATAAGCTTTCCTTTCTTCCACCCATTCCATGACTTGTTTATCACTTTAATAGGTAGTAGTCTTTAGATTTCCACAATGGAGTCTCAGCTGAGGCCTCTAGATACTAAAGCAATATGAAGCATGCCAGGGAATACTTATTTTTTAATAAATAAATAAATAAATAAATAAATAAATTTTAGACATTAAATGTTCTTTGCTATTAAAGGTGAAGTACAGGGTAGTTGAAGATACTTGCCTGTCCCACCTTAATTTCTAACAAAATATTTTATTTAAATGAGAAAATCTAAAGGAGTTGCATTCATTATGCATATGACATATGTGTTGTTAAAATGAAGAGTGACAGACCTTTGATTTTTAACAGTGACATAGTGTAAGGCAGAGTGCTGTGATATACATATGGTGGATGTCTGTACAGCATGCCAAAGGAAGGAACAGTTCAGAAAGTTGTTAACTTCATCCACTTCAAAAAACTGAATTTCTTAGTGATTATAACATGTGATATGGAAAGTTCAGGACAGATATCTTTTTACTAGGGTTTAGTGTCTTTTTTTACTCATTTTACAGAAGTGATACCCAAGAGAGTAGCCTGTGTTTCCTTACTTGTTTAAAAAAATATGCATTTTCTTCAGATGAATGGCTATTTTTCTATAGAAAGGTGACTGCAACCTTTTCAGCTACTAACATAATGACAAAATTTGTTCTGTCTTTGGCGGCAAAAAATATGGACTTTGTTTTATCAGCACATGATGGAGTATAACACTAAATACAAAGAAAATTTCAGACTGAAAATTAACAGACATAACTCTTAATAAAAATATAGTCAAAAGATTGTTTCTTAAATGTTTCTGCTTTCATTGAATACATTTGGTGTACTGCCCATGCAGGGAGAGCCTCTAGGCACCTTTCCCCACGGTGCATGGGATCATGTCACCGTGCATCTAGTCTCTCCCCAAAACTGTAAGCACCACCATCTAATTTATCTTAGTGGGAAGGATACACTGTGGTGAGCTCTGCACTGTTATAGCAAGATTTATTTCTGCTGTCCAAGATGTCTTGTTTAAATGCTGTTTAATGCTCTTTCTTCAGCACTGCTGTCTGCTAACAAGATGTACAAGTAGATTAATTATTGAAATAGCCAATCTCCTGCATGTCCTCACTTTGTTGCAGGTTTGAGGTCCTCTTAAATAGCAGTTCCAAAAATCACATGATATGAACACTGCTTTTACAATGACTGAAAGCAATGTCAAACTAAATGTAAAAGTAGGCAGGAAGGACTTACTTCAGTTTAAACAGATGACGTGTAGAACATAAAGTTTTCTGAAGTATAGACTGTCTAGTATGTGAGTTGGGAAAAAGTGGATGGAACTTCACTTTCAGCATCCAGTCAGAAACTGTAGTAGCATGGTAAGCTTGCTAGAGAGGATTAATGATAATGCTAGGTCTGTCAATGGAAGCATATTTCCAATTATTTCCTGTCTTTTTTTTTTTTTTCCAAGCAAGTAGTATTCAAAGGAAAGATTTGCATTAATTTTGTACAAATTTGACACTAACCTATGAAAATGCATTTATTAACTCAAACACTTTGGAAAAAGATTTTTCTCTTCAAAATTCTATCTAATCTTACAGCAGTTTCTTGGGAAGCCTGAAAGGGTTATTTTGCTTGACTTTTAAACATTTTCTATTAATAAGTGTAGTGCTTTCCTTATATTGTGATATGCTGTCATGGTTTAATCCCAGCCAGCAGTGAAGCCCCACAGAGCCACTCTCTCACCCCCCCACCAGCGGGATCAGGGAGAGAACTGGAAGAGTAAAAGCCAGAAAACGCATAATTGAGACAAAGACATTTTAATAGGAAAAACAAAAGTCACACACACAAGGAAAACAAAACAAGGAATTAATTCCCTGCTTCCCATGGACAGGGAGGTGAACAGGGCCCCATCAAGGGTAATGGTGACTTGGGAAGACAAACACCATAATTCCAAATGCCCCTCCCCTGCCTCCTTCTTCCCTCCACTTTACATATTGAGAATGATGTCATATGGTCTGAAATATCCCTTTGGTCTGTTTGGGTCACCTGTTCCTGCTGTGTCTCCTCCTAAGTTCTCATGCACCTTCATTCTCCTCTCCAGTGTGGCAGTAGGAAAAGCAGAAACAGACTTGGCTTTGTGTAATAACTGTTCAGCAATAACAAAAACATTTCTATGCTATCATCACTTTGTTCAGCACAAATCCAAAACACACCTCCATGCCAGTAATTGGGAAGAAAATCAGCTCTACCCTGGCCAAAACCAGTACATAAGCAGAGGAAAACTACGTACCCATAAGTAAACACTGCTATTTATGGGAGAGAGATATACTGGTGGGAAAGGCAACAGATTGAAACAGCACTTTTCTGAGTCCTGATTAGAGACAGGTGAAGTAGTAGCAAAAGATGCCTAGGAAATGGATGTAACATGAGCTTGTAATCTTGGCCTTATAGTAGGCTGTACTAGCTGTGCAACAACTATTTTATTTTTCAAATATGACTATACTGTAGTTGCTAGAAAAACAGAGTACATAACGTTTTGAAAAATGGTTTGGTTTTCTCAGTTCTATGGAACAAATTAGGTCCTATAAATGATGATGAACACAGCTTCAAGAATATAATTTGAGGGAAAAAAATGCACTTTTTGTAGAAAATCTGCCTTTATTGTGAAGCAAGCATTAGGCCATCATAGTTCAGAGTCATGAATTAAAACAGACCAATAAGACTTCCTGTGCTAGCAGCAGGAGTAGAGCACAGTTGTATGTTGGTATTCTTCACCAAGAGAAATTAGGAAAGAGTAAAATGGAAAGTGATTGCAGCTTTCTCATGCTCCAGTGTTCAGCAAAGCCAAGTAGATCTGAGGGTGAACTAGTCTGGAAGAAATAAATGATTACCGTTGTTCATTACCACTGGAGAATGAAAGAACAAAAGAACGAAGAGGACTTTAAGCATGAGGGAATTTTGAACAGCTATGAAGTACATAAGGTGTCTGCTGCCTGAAGTTTTATGGCATGTCTACTTATATTTTCAAAATTTCCAAGGACAAAGTAATAATGATTAAATAAAAATATAAGTCTTAATGTCATAAAAATATGAAACATTTTGCAAATGTGAAGTGTATGCATTCTGAAAGCTCAGGAACCAGAAAATGAGTGGAAGAGTAGAAGACCCTTTAAAAAGCAAACCAAAAAACCCCAAATAAACAAAACACACACGTACAAAGGCAAACTGAAAAGACACCAAACTTAAGTGTCATGTGGAGGCCTGACTTTCCCGTCTTTACAGTTGATAACAATTAATGTAGTCCTATACAGTTACCTATTTTATGATAGTAAGGTTAGCTGTCCTTTAACAGTTCCTTTCTTTTGAAAAATGGATTTTCTGGCTCCTAAAGCAGGTAATAACAGGGCGATTCAGGATGTGTAGTTGAAGGCTTTGTATCTAGGGGTGTAGTAGAATGGAGTGGTTGGATAAAGATTTAGTATGTAGTGTTAGGTAATTAGTCAGTGAAGATCAGCACTTGCAGGAGCTGGATAGTGGAGTACATATGATAGGTCACAGACTGTCAGGGCTGTATGATCTTGCATGGAGTGAGAAGGTGGATAGTAGCTGGAATTGCCAGTGGCTGGCAAACTTGGAAGTGCCTAATGCACAGAGGGAGTTGATAGGACAGGAAGGCCTCCATCTTTTATTCTGTGTTTAGGGAATCATATCTACATAATATTTTACTCTTGCTACTTGCTGTTGAAGAAAGAAGCTGAGAGAAGAAAACCAAAATCACTTTTCAGCTAGAAGGCATTTGTGTAGCAGTTACACTGGATCTGTGCAAAGCTGTCGGGGGTGGCATTGGCACTGAGACTTTAGCCAGAGAGGAAACCTCAAGGACTGTAGCAATTCCCCCAGGCAACAGCAGAAGACAGACAGAAAATTCTATGCCTGCTTCTAGCTGCGGAATTCCCAGGAACTCAGCCCTGTATCACAGAATCTCAGAATATACTGAGTTGGAAGGGACCCTCAAGGATCATTGAATACAGCTCCTGACCCTGCACAGAATCATCCCCAAGAGTCACAACATGTGCTTGAGAGAATTTACCAAATATTTCTTGAACTCTGTCAGGCTTGGTGCTGTGACGTCTCCCCTGGGGAGCCTATTTGAATGCCCAACCTCCCTCTGGATGAAGAACCTTTTCCTAATACCTAACCTGAAACTCCCCTGACACAATTTCAGGCCATTTCCTTAGGTCCTATTGGCAGTCACCAGAAAAAAGATATCAGTGTCTGTCCCTCCTATTCCCCTTATGAAAATGTTGAAGACCTCAGTGAGGTCTCTCCTGTCTCCTCCTCTCCAGGCTGAACAGACCTCAGCCACTCCTCATACAGCTACATCTCAAGGCCCATCACCATCCTTATTGCCCTCTTTTGGATACTTTCTGATAGTTTAATGTCTTTTTTATATTGTGGCACCCACAACTGCCCCCAGCACTCGAGGTGAGGCTGCCCCAGTGCAGAGCAGAGCGGGACAATCCCCTCCCTTGCCCGGCTGTCGATGCTGTGCCTGATGCTCCCCAGCAAAGGTTGGCCCTCCTGGCTGCCAGGGCACTGCTGACTCATGTTCAATATCTATCAACCAGGACTCTCAGTTTCCTTCCCATGGCACTGCTTTCCAGGTTCTCATTCCCCAGTCTGTACATCCAGAGTGGCCCTGTCCCAGGTGCAGAATCTGGCACTTTCCCTTGTTGAACTTCATATGGTTGGTGACTGCCCACTCCTCTAATTTATCAAGGTCTCCCTGCAGGGCTTCCCTGTCTCCTAGGGAGTCAACAACTCCTCCCAGTTTTGTGTCATCTGCAAGCTTGCTTAGTACCCCTTCAAGTCCTGCATCCAAGTAATTTATGAAGAGCACAGGGCTAAGGACAGAGCCCTGTGGAGCCCCACTAGTGACAGGTCTCCAGTCTGATGTCACCCCACTCATTATAACCCTTTGTGCCTGACCCATGAGCCAGTGGCTCTTCCATCCCAGTGCTGGCTGTGACTGATGATCCAGAAGGACCCCATGAGAGACAGTATCAAAAGCTTTACTGAATTCCAAAAGGTTGCATCAACTGGCTTCCCTTGATCAACTGGGTGGGTTATTTTGTCATGAAAGGACATCAGATTTGATAAACAGGACTTTTCTCTCATGAAGCCGTGCTGGCTGTGACTGATGAATGCGTTGCCTTTCAGATGTTTTTCAGTACTTCCCAGAATGATCTTGTCCATAACTCTACCACTCACTGAAGTGAGAGTGACAGGCCTGTAGTTTCCAGGGTCCTCTACTTTGTCCTTATTGAAAATGAGGACAATATTTGCCAGTTTCCAGTCAGCTGGGACCTCTCCAGGTTCCCAAGATTGCTCAAAAATCATCCAGAGAGGTTTTGTGATGACATCAGCTAGCTCTGTGAGGATTTTTGGATGAATCCCATCAGACTCAGATTTGTGGGGATCCAGCTGGAGCAACAGATCCCACACCATTTCAGGGCCAACTGGGATTTGACAGTTCTCACAGTCATGTACTAGCTATCTAGTAGCACTGTCTAGGTTGCAGTGCTGCATAGGATGTGCACATTAATTTTTATAAAAATATGATATAAAAACATAGCTTTGCTTAAAGCAGTGACTTTAGTATAGACCACTGCTAAGGCTGCTCTTTGGAAATACTTGCCAAAAACTGAATGCAGCATGTGCAATCAATCATAACATGTTCCTCTAGTGCAAAAGAGTGAATTCTCTCATTCTTACTGCCCTCAGTCTTTGGCATTGGGAAATGCAACATAGTGTCAGGAAGCATTTGTTAGCGTTGAAAGTATTTGGCTGTGGTTTCTCGTGGACGTGGATAGCACTGGACTGAGATCTGCTGGGAATTTTCCCTAAGCTATGACTAGAAAGACAGGCCTGACATGTGGCAGGGAGGACTAACTAACAGCATAGAGTGCACTCTGATTTTACCCTTCCAGATGTGGTTTGAAAAGTGGAGAGAGAGCTGAATAGAACTTCCTTCCAATTTGGCATTGACAGCATTTGGAAAGCTCCACTTCCATGGGTGCTGAAATTCTGAAATCATTTTCTCACAATGACTCTCATTTAAGGATGTGTTGAGGAGAAACCTAGGTACCTTTTAGTCACTGACAGATGCAAAGCAGATTGATTGGGGTGGGAGTGAAGGGGAACTGGAAACCTCATATGTCCTGCAATCAAGAACAGCAGACCGGACTGTACGAATTCTTGCATAGTTGCCAAGAACTTGAAATCATGGTGAGCGTTGGGTAAACCAGCAGGTACTCCCTCTTCACAAGGGCACCATTGACTTTCCATAAGATGCAGTCAGTTCAGGATGATTCTTCTGATGTCCTGTTCTTCAGAGATGCAGGAGAAGCTGTGCTATGCCCCAGCTGACCTGGACTGCATTCCTGACGGCATTCGTTCCACAGACACAGCAAATCTCTGAGTGTTTGTGTGGGTACCACAAGTCTGAAGGAATCTTTAGGAATGTTTCAAAGAACACACCCCTGAGATTATGCCTATACCACTGCCATCTTCAAGTCCCTCCTGTAAATCCTAAAAGAAATCTTGAAGTTTTTCAAAGAAAACTTGCTAGATTTCCCACCCCCATGGGTAAATTAACGTCTTTGCCTTTAACTTCACTCTTTGGTATAATTGCATGATTTTTGACTATAACTTTAGAGATTGCAGCCTAGAGGGACATCTTGCATAGCCAATTGCATCCTTAATAATTGATTTTGAAAAATTAGTAAATAAAAACAGTGTTTTGCATTGGAAAATATCGGCATAGTAATGCAAGTTCCTACATCTGAGAGAAGTCAAGTAAGGAAGAGGGGAAAAGAGTGGAAAGAGAAAATCAGCACAGCTGTGTATCTGTATTACTGGTATGTAGTATCTGTGAACAATGACAGTTTATGGATTTGATAAAACACCTATTGTTTAAGAATTTAACTTATGTGGTTTTATAGTATTCTGATATTTGGAACAGCAAATGTAGACATGAATTCAACTGTGTATGGAACAAGGCAAGATTATAAAGATAACCCTCCTGGGAGATAGAAAGGAGAGCTCCTATGTTACTTTTGCATGGTATAGTAGCATTGGCCTAGGGAGTCCTTTAAAGATATGACAGACCTGGGATTTAATTTTGCAAAAAGAAACATATCTGAAAGAGTCCATAGGAAGGACTGAGTGATCAGTAGTCTGGAATATAAAGCATGTGCATGGGAAAGCTGGGTGGAAGTAAAAGGGTGATGTGTGGTTCACCATATCTGTCATCTATCCGAACTATTAGACAATACTGCAGGGATATTTTGTATAATCTAGATTTGCAATTTTTACCTCTCACTGATGCTGAATTTTCTAGAATAAAGTTTACGCCTTTAAGTTTGCTGGTATCAGTAATCTCCTTCAGACATAAGGAACATTTGCATTCCCCCACACCTCCTGACAATAATTAAAAAGAAGAAAAAAAAAGGGTTATACAGGATCTATGAGTGTCTGCAAGCCACATAAGGTTTGGAAATATCAGTTTCAAGATGTGAAGCAATACCCACTCTTAGGTGTTAATCAGAAAGGCATTTCTGCTGGATGTAGGTGGTGGAGAAACAATCCAAACCAAGAATTCTGGTAATATCAAATTGCTGCAGTATGGGAGCTTATAACCAGAGAACTAATAGAAATATACAAAATATTAGGAGTAAACATACAAATAAACCCTCAGTGGATTACAAATCAGCCTGTTCTACAGATACTGCAGAAGGCTGCAGCTATTTTTTGCTCACTGCATGGTTCCTCGGATAATTCCATTTGGTAACTGGTGACACATGCGTTTAAAAAAAATTGCTGACTTTCATTTAAAGTGACAGGGTAATCTTGTAAAGTGACTGAAGAATGTAGGCAAACATATATTACACATATATAATTTTTTTTGCATTTGATAATATGTCATTATATATATTTAGTTCTTTTGGTAGTTGCCAGTCCCTTCAAGCAAATTATTTGTGTTTGAATAACCTATTTGCAGAGAATGAAAAGAACAGAAGGAAACTGGGAAATGAAGGGAGGGAGAAGCTTTTTGAGCATGCCTGTAATAATATATTTGTAGAGAGGGAGAACTGCATGGGAAACCTGTAACTACGCTGCACACAGTTCATTTTTAAATACAAATCCATGACCTAACTGTCTTGCAGAAATGACTGTGGGTTTTTTTAATGATTTGCTTCTACGATGAACATCTGTACAAATATATTCTAAATTAACCATTACATTGTTATAGCTTGAAAGGTTTTTATGTCTTAATTCTGCTCAGCTTTAGCCAAGAATGCAATATACAAAAGCTATTTCATTCCCATTACTCTTATGGCAATATTGACTTAGTTTTGTGAACCTAGTTATAGAATTCAATACACAAAAAAAAGAATGCAGATTATTATGGTAGAAATTTCTCCTTTAAAACAACAAACATATTGAAGGATTAAAACATATTACAGTTAACTCTGTTTATAGTGTTCTGGCCTTTCAAACTGACAAAGATTTTTTTCCAGACATCTTTGTAGTTCAGTCCCTGGGATTTAATCTCTGTAATGTGTTACACTCACTATTGTCCCAGTGAATTTGTTGACAGACAGTAAGTGGGTCACTGCATTGAAATGCCCGATGTAAGCCCCGAGTTCTCCCTTCGCGTTGGCAAGGCAACGGCAGTGGTCCAGGAATCATGCGCAGAGCAGGCTCCCAGCCTGCTGCTCTCACAGGGTCTCACTGGAGGGCAGGGAGGAAAAATCCCTTGGATGCTGAAACAGGCAGCGGATTTTTCCCTCTTTTTTAATATGTTTATTGTCTTACAGTGGTGGTGGGAGGGACAGAGATGCAAACTTACAAATGTAATGAAGCAATGCACAGCTATTGGCTCTATGTTATTGCTTTGTTCTAACGTCTTTTTTGATATTATTTTAGTTTGAGTGGATTGAATATATTATACATCAGTTAGACCTAGTTGTTCTAATGTATAACAGAAGAAAGATAAATATTTCATAACTGCTTTAGATCTTGCTGTGATTTGCCATTCTCTCCTCCCCTCTTCCACAACTCCCTATAGAGAAGCGACTGATAAAGTGCTGTATTCCATGAATCTATAAAGAAGAAGAATTCCATGTGTTGGGATTCTTATGTATGCTAACATTCAAAAAACATCAACTATAATTAAATTCATAACAGTTTCTGAAAAGTAGTCTGTACAGCGAGAGAGAAAACTTGAATCTGAACATCCATAAGTTCATAGTAACTGTTGATCTAATTAATTGATTTCTACAGTTGACACTGACTGCTAGCATGTTACCTCTAAAATTGCAAGAGAAGGGATATGAAGAGAAAAAGAAGGAATTTTGTAATTGAAAGGAGATTAAAGTCTTTCCCATTGGCCATGCCACAGCATCAATGAAAGTCTTGCATCTGAAGGAAACAGCTTTTACAGTGACACTGCTCCATGGACTATGTCTTCCTTTGCTCAGTCGAGTAGCTGATGACTGGAAGAGGTATGGACTTTGGCAAAAACATCTATTTTTGTAAAATAAAAGAATTGTACAGAGCTGAGGGCATGCAATGTTGTCTAGCTACAAAGCATTAAAAAAAAAAAAGTATTAAGGTAGGAATCCCTACAATTAATTTTCTCCCAAAAGCAGCCATAGAACTGGGAACAGTAGCCAGCTCTGTTTTGCCATTCATGTTAAGCTACCATAGGGAGTCAGGCTTCACTGCATCTTTCACAAAGTCCTCAGCTGTTCAAAAGATCCCGAAGAATACCAGTGTTATAATGCTGCACATCTGGACCTGAAATAGCACATGGCTTTTGTCACCTTCACAACTCATATGATTCCCATCCTCAACTGATCAATAGCAATTCCTTCTGCTGAAGAGTAAACTCACATTGCATGGTAAATATTTCTTGTTTGGGGCCTGAAGGTGTTTCAAAAGTACCAGAAAAAATACAGTTGGTAAACCCTCTTATATACAAACAAAAATTCAAACTACTTGGGGATCTCAGAAGGGTTTTTAAAATATTTCTAAGTAAATGCTCTAATAAACAATGGCACACTGGACAAATAAGAAGTAGGTAGGCTCCAACTCAAAATAGCTGAAAATAGAAGGTAGGCAAATTAGTTATAAAAATTATTCAAGTTTAAAACTGAGGCTAGATGAACACTGAGTCATGATTTGATGCAATGCCATGTTGTACTCTCTATAGATTCTAAACGAAAAGGAAAAAATGTGGAGCTAACAAATCTTGATACTCTCAATATTCTTCATATCTTGTCTTTCTCTTCTCTCTTTTTCTCTCAAACCATCCTTGTGTGACTTAATTCTTGCCCTGCATAGTTTAACTAAACCAACATTTGAATAGAAAAACTAAAAAAATTAGGTGCTTATTATATGACTAATAATAAGAAAAGGGAGAAAGATGGTCGATTTTGATATTTTTTTAAATGCTGTTGCAGTTTTTAAAGTAGTCTATTGTTTTAACCTTTCACCTTTATTGCTTAGTTATTAGGTAGGCAATGAAAGGTATGTTTTTAATAAGAAAGTGAAGTAAAACCAGCAATACATAAGCATTTTTAAAGGCTGGCATACATATAGTAGCTAGCCTATATTTTGTTCTTGGTCAAAAGAGCAGGGAAAAGTTTCTTTTCCATTCATTTTCAGTTTAAGTTTGGAAAAACTTCATGGCTTTTGAAAACATTGTTTGTTCCTTGATAAATGGGAAGTAACCTTGTGTAAAACTTTTTTCAGCATTTTAGAACTATTTTTATAAAAGAATTTTCTCTTCTGTTTTCTAAAGGAAGTTTCCAGTTTCTTGTAGAGTATTTCTGTAATGCTTTTTTTGTGTTTTTTTCTCTTCTGAGCAAAATAGCTAGACATATTGCTGTTCAGTTTGACCCAAGTAGTCCTGTGATTCTAACTCTTTTAGTGCTGCTTTTACAGAAATTGCTAAAACTGCACAGAACTCACTGATATATAGTCAGATCTTAAATTATTTGCCTCTGCAGTGCTTTAAATCTCTTCAGGTTCAAGAATAAATACCTCATATTTCATTGGAACATGTTAAAGGGTGTGAGAGACTGAGCTGCAAAAAAATCCAGGGACAGTAAATAAAATGGCCACAACTCCAGTCATTTTCAGGGGAGAGTCAGATTTCTAGAGGTTGCGCTTAAGGAGTTTATTTTCAAGTGGGTGCACAAGACAGTGGAAGATAAATAGCACAGTCTTAAATCTCACAGCTTTCTCTGCTTTTATTTCCCATTTGTAGCACTGTTTTTTTTAAATGTGTTACATATTTTCCAAAATGAACTTTTGGTTGTCAAAAGACATGGGAATTCAATTTTGTTCACATTCAGTGATGCCCTTTTCTCCTTTTAAACCATGTATATGGAGGCAGCTAGTACCTGTAGGAAAGTATATCTTGAATACTCACTGGATATCTGTTTTAACAGATGGACTGCAGTGAGCATGCAGGAAGCTGATGCCAACTTCTAGACAGCAAAGTGTGTCAGGGATGAGGACATCTTTAAGAGGTTATGGAAAAATTACTTGTCCCTGCACCAAAAATGGCCAGGTCCCCCCAAATGAAATAAGCCAAAAAATCCTGTCACTTTGATTTTTGACAAGCAATTTACTGCATAACTAAGTAAAATGGCATTTAAGAAAGAGCAAAAATGCATTTTCATTTTGAAATTATTTGGATTAAATATTTTACTTGTAACTCAAGATGAAATGTGTACCTCTTTCTTGGCCTGGCTGTCATGTCTTTTGGGTAGCCTACTAGAAGAGAAAGGTAAAGCCTACATGTAAATTGCTGCACAGAGATGTGTAGAAGATCCTTTTTTTGCTCAGTTCCAACATGGTGGGGCTTATTCCAGTATCTTTTCCAATTATCTTTGTTTGATTGTTGGTTTTCAAAATACCATATATGACTTCTACTTAGGGACATACCACATAACATCTAAACATCACGGAGAATATTTACATTTTTTTTTGCATTTTAAGATCTTGCAAAGTTAAAGGAATTCCACCAAAGCATCTCTCTCCATGTTTCTTATTTTCTTAGTAGACAATGTTATTGTAGCATATCCTGCTGTTGTCTTTCATTTAATAGTTTCCTTGGGGACTCCGAGGTCTCTTCTTCCCCCCATTTTTCTTCTATAATGGGATGAAATAAAATCTGAAGTCAAAAAACATAAATGAAATGGAAAGAAGCACAATTCTTATTGTGATATCTTTCTGCAGTGGAAATGTTGGGATCTGAGCATAATTTTGTCAGAGTTCATATGCCGAACAAAATATGAATGCCTTTATTTCAACATGTATGCATGCCAGAATCCACAGATACATTAGCTGTACATTTTGACATTTTCAGCCACAAAATATTCAACAATCCTCCTCAAGGGTTTGCATCAAGTGTTTATGTCATGAACTTCCAAAGAGTCTTGTCTAAGAGTGTACTTGTATTTTAAAATAAAGCAAAGATACTCTACTCCTTGCAAAAGAAATTGTGGGAATAAAAACTATCTAATACCAACAGGAAAATCTAAAAGCTTCTCATCATGGTATTTGGTTTTGTGTTTCATTGGGGGGTTTTTGTGTGATTTTATTTTTCCCGTTTCCCCTTCTCCAAAGTTTCCCAGGTGCTTCTCCCCAGAGAACCTCCCATAAGTCAGCTTTGAATTGTATTGGCAGGGAGGCTTCCTGTGGCAGTACTTTCATGTAGGCTGTGATGGACAGTAGGGCTACATTTTCAGGTTCCCACCCTGAATCTCTTGCAGTTGTCTGTATAAAAGGAGAAGAAGACTTAGGACTCATCCAAAAGGGAGTTAAAGTTTAGGTATGTGCATTTTAATCTGATCCTTACTAAACCTCATGACATTTTGCCTAATCCTGGTGGCTTCTAAAATGTGTATGTACCAAAATATCTTAAGTTGCATTAGAGACATCCTGGAAGTGGAGCTGCCAGTAACTGGCTTAGTGGGTTTCACATCTTTGTGCAGTTCATCTATGTGCAGAGTGTTGCTTCGCCTGTGCTGACTTCCAGGTTTCATCTTGAGAAGTGTGATCTGAAAATGCATCAGAGATGAAGAGTGCTAAATTAATGGTTACAGCATATGCTTGGGATCAATTCCCTTCTCACCCACATTTCCTCTGTCCCTGAGTATATTCTAACAATTGATCTGTACGTCTGGCTGAAATGGGGGCCATTCCATCTCTGCTGAAACTGTTGGATATAACTGAAAATATAGACTCAGAAGAAAAGAGAGAGGAAGGGAAAAAAAGAGGAAGAGTAAAGAGAACATGATGATGAAGTCTAGTGTTTGCATGAATATATTAAAGAAGCTGTCACTAAATAAATTATTGAAAAAAGAATTTGAAGGTTTGCTTATTGTGCTGGACTATTGCAGTTGCCTTTCTTGTAATTATTGTCCTTGTAATTCTTGTCCTTTCACTTGCAATTCTTGCCCTTGCCCCATCTAGGGAATGTGTGCAATTTAAAAGAAAATTTCACATTCTGCAAAAGAGATATAATGCCAAGATCATTTTGGACTTGTAGCTTAGTACGTGCAAGTCTAGACACCTGAATGAAAAAAAATACCTTCAGTCTTAATATAGGAACAGTAGCTACTATGTATCATAGTAAAGGTGTCCTTATTTTTACTTTTTTTCATTCATAGAATAGTTTGGTTTGGAAGGGAACTTTAAAGATGGTCTAGATCCGCTCTTCCCACACCCTGCATGGACAGGGATGCTTCCCTCTTGACCAGGTTGCTTGAAGTTTCATCCAATCGGTCCTTCAACTCTTTCAGGGATGGGACATCCACAGCTTCTCTGGGTAATCTGTTTGGAATAGGTTGTATGTGACTCACCACTCTCAAAGTAATTTCTTCCTAACATCTAATCTAAACCTACACTCCGTCAGATTAAAGCAGTTCGTCCTTATTCATCACTACATGTCCTTGTAAAAAGTCCCTCTCCACATCTCTTGTCAGGCCCTTTAAAATACTGGAAGGCTGCTAAAAGGTCTCCTCAGGGCCTTCTCTTCTCCAGACTGAAAAACTGTCTCAGCCTGACTCCATAGAAGAGGACTTCTTCATCTTCATGGCCTTCCTCTGGACTTGTTCCAACAGGTTCCTGCACTTCTTATATTGGGAGGCCTAGAGTTGGAAATGCAATAAAATGAGTGCAAAAATCATCCTAAAAATACGCTTAATACTCCCAGTTGCCCAGATTCTGGGGTTAATGGTCTTTGAATCCTCAGAACACTCAAAGAGTGTTTCAGTTTAGCACACACACTTGTTTTCTGCCTTTTCTATAGCATGAGGATACATGGGACACTAAATTCAGATCTGAATGGGTACATTTTACATATATATAGCACTTACAATCTCTTGGATTCTAGTCAAACATATGAAAAAAAGGAACCTTTTGCCTAAGAAGCTTAAATATTAAATGTTGTTGCAAATGGAGTGTGAAAGATGAAGATAAAGCTGTGTAGCTCACACAATCCTATGCAAATATTAGGTAATTTAAAATTTCATATCTTTTTTTTCCACTGAGATACTTGAAAGAAAAAGTGCTAGCTCATAGTAGTTAATGGAAGATAATTTAGGATGAATGTGCTGGGGGAAAAATGAAGCTTATGTAATGAGTGAGATATCACAAATGAAACAGTGTAATGCTTTGTTCTGATATCTTCCATGTTTGAAGTTGTTTTATTTATATGTCTTTAGTAAATGAAGCATTCATAAAAAGTGCTTGAATTATTTTATGAAATGTGATAAAGTAACAAGGTTGTATAAGTTTTAAATTTTTCTTGTCTGTTGTCTCATTGTCTAGCTAGTTTTTTTAAGAATGCATTCTAGATCACTTTGTGATACAATTCCAGTAACCAGTATTAAATAGGACAGGGAAAAAATCATGAAGAAAATGTCTTGGTTAACAACCATAATAACTCATACAGAGCTTACAAAAGAAGTAGAACAACATGGGAGAGGAGGAATATCTTAAATGCTTATTTTGTATTGCTGTGACTACACTTAATAGTCTTCTGATGGAAGAGATATTTATTTGTTTATATATTTTATTCTAGTATAATTCTCATCACCTGGGTTCATACTACTATGTATGATTTTTCATGGAATCATAGAATATTCTGAATTGAAAGGCACCCATAAGGATCACTGAAGTCAAACTTCTGGCCCTGCATAGGAAACCCCACGAGTCACACCTCGTGCCCGAGAACATTGTCCAAATAGTTCTGGAACTCTGGCAGGCTGGTGCTGTGACCATTTCCCTGGGGAACCTGTTCCAGTGCCTGACCACCCTGTGGGTGAAGAACCTTTTCCTAATATCCAACCTCAACCTCCCCTGACACAGCTTCAGGCTGGTCCTATCTGTTGTCACCAGAGAGATGAGATCAGTGTCTGCCCCTCCATTTCCCCTTGTTAGGAAGCAGTAGATTACACTGAGGTCTTCCCTCAAAGCTACCCCCAGCACTCGAGGTGAGGCCACCCCAGCGCAGAGCAGAGCAGGACAATCCCCTCCCTTGCCTGGCTGGCGATGCTGTGCCTGATGCACCCCAGGACACGGGTGGCCCTCCTGGCTGCCAGGGCACTGCTGACTCAGATTCAACTTTCTGTCACCCAGAACCCCAGTACTTTTCACAGTACTGCTTTCCTGCCTCTTGTTCCCCAGTCTATACATATACCGAGGGTTGCCCCTTCCCAGGTGGTCAGAACTAACCTTCTGCCTGACTAGAGTAGTTCAGCTACACTGTTCAAGTAAAACATTATTTGACCTATTGGTATTTGAAATATACCTTAATTTTACTTTCACTGTCCAGAAGCTCTGAAGAAGCACTCTAAGTCAATTAAACTGAAGAGGCTTAGTTTTCTAGTAAAAAACCCCACATGATTAATATGGCACAGAAGGAGTTTTTTCTGAGAGCAGACTGACTTATTTAATGTGCTGAAGGCAAATATCTCATGGGTGAGAAGTTCAACATGTCTCAGCAATGTGCACTTGCAGCCCAGAAAGCAAACTGCATCCTGGGGTGCATCAAAAGAAGTTTGGCCAGCAAGCCAAAGGAGGGCCGTCTGGCCCTCTACCCTGTTCTCCTGAGACCTCATCTGAGGAACTGTCCAGCTCTGGGACCCCCAAAACAAGAAAAATGTGGACCTGTTTGAGCAAATCCAGAGGAGGGCCACTAAGTTGATCAGAGGGCTGGAGCTATCTTCATATGAAGCAAGGCTGAAGGAGCTGGAGTGGTTCAACCTGAACAAGAGAAGGCTTTGGAGAGATCTTATATCAGCCTTCCAGTACCTGAAGGGAGCCTACAATAAAACTGGAGATGGACTTTTTACAAGGGCATGTAGCGCTAGAACGAGGAGAAATGGTTTGAAGTTGAAAAAGATTACGTTTAGATTAAATATTAGGAAAAAATTATTTTCTATGAGGGTGGTGAGGCACTGAAAGAGGTTGCCCAGAGAAGTTGAGGATGACCCATCTCTGGAAGTGTTCAAGACTAGGTTAGATGGGACTCTGAGCAATCTGATCTAGTGAAAGGTATCCCTGCCCATGGCAGGGGGCTTGGGACTAGATGATCTTAAATGTACCTTCCAACCCAAGCCATTCTAGGATTCTATGATCTTAGCCTAGCCCAGCAGGAACAATACGAAATCATAGTAGTTATCAATTCTCAATCTACCTAACATTAAATTGTATAAGGTGGATCATAACTACATAGTATATGCTTGAATCAGATTGTGTCTCTTTTGTTGCTACTGGGCTGTATGGCCAGAAACTGTGAATTTCCAAACCAGCTGTGCAGACAGTGTCTCATATGAAGCTGCATAATAAAAAATAGCTGTGACTACCTGTATTTTTGGACATGCTATTTAACTTTTGCTGTTATCAGTAATTGCATCACTTTTTAATGCAATTCTTCTTTGCGTTATGCTTCTGTCTTTGTTCTTGCATTATCTGAATTTGCCGATATGAGAATGCTACAATAAGCAGTTGCCTGCAGTTGACTTTACACAATAGTTGGAAATAAAGACTGGCTATTTATCTTATTTTTTATTTCTTATCTACGTCTTTGTAATCCTCACACACTTTCAAAGTGGTTGTGTTTTGAGTTATTAAATCATCTTTATAGTTTTTATAGTATAGTTTTGATATAGAAAAATACAAGATAGAAATTTTGTGGTAATAAAGAAGAGTTTAATTTCTTCTACCCATTCAAAAATATTGTATGAATATGTTATATATATATATATATATGTATCTCCTTTGTTTTCTTTTGTATGTATGATGCTGATGTTAGGATATCCTCTATGTGCACAGAAACAGGCTCTATAAAGTCTGCTGAAAAGTTGCCCTTTCCAGCAAACAAAAAACTACTAACAATAATCAGAGTTATGGTAATATATCAGTGCTTTTCAGAAACTGCTAAGCAATTTGCAGTTTTAACCTCTTTACTTCTAGATTTTCATTGCATCTTTAGTATTGTGACTTTAGTGTTGCCGTGGTGTTTTTCTTACACTCATTTTTTATTGAGCAGAACTGAGAGAAGGAACAGTGGCTAGGGTGTTTTGGTGGGATTTTTTTTGTAATTTGAAATGAATTTCAGTTTTGCCTTCTTGTCCTTGGTTATTGCAGCATAGCACTTCTTTGGTACTCAGTTCAGAGTGCTTGCTTACCTCTAACTCAGGAGAGAAGCTAATGCAGAAAAATATACTTCCTGTCGTGTCTATCCTTGCACTTTCCTAATTGAGTTAATCTCTGCTCCATCAGAGCATCGAAGCCTTAAACCTGTTCCTTAACCCAGTCTATTACTCTGATGAGAAACAAGCCATGAGGGGGCCTTGATTTTTCTGCCTCTATTGACTTAAAAAAGCCAGCAGCTGAGTAACCTTAGTCTTTGCCACGTTACAAAGCTGTGGGCATAGACTTAAATCACTCTGAAGCAGTTTATTAGAGATACTGGTGACTGATTTTTTTGAAGAGTTTAGATAAAAATCTGTGGCTTAATGAAATCTTTTGCTCTTTACTTTTTCTAAATTTTGCAACAAAAATGAGGTAAAAGAGCATTTTGTTTCTGTGCATTTTTAGCTATATAATAGTGATGGCAAGGCCAAAGACAAGTCTATTAACTTTTAATTTGGCTTGTACAGTCAGAAATAGTAAAAACTGTTTTTCTGCTCAAAAATACTTTGCACAATCTGCTTATGCCCTGATTTATTATTTATCTGTAATGATTTTTTTTAATATTTGGTTTTCTGTTCTTATTGTATATGCATATGTATACATACATAATTTTCTGCAAATGGACTTGCAGTTCAGAGTTGTGATAAATATATTGACTCCTAAATGGACATGATTTTATGGTGATTGATAGAGTCATACTGACTTCCATGTTTGAACTTTTTCCTAGGAAGTTTGGATTGCTTTTTGGCAACTGATAACGTTTCTTGTCCATGTCAGTACAAAAACTGCTTCATGTGATGGTGACACTGCAGATCTGTACTTACACAGTGGAAGAATCAAATACAGTTGTTTAAGTTGCTTTTTCTGTTGATACAGTTTTCACCATTAGGAGTATTCTATACCATACTTTTGCATCATGCCAGTACAATTATTTAAACAGTTAATGGTCCCTTCTACGTTCAAAACTGCTGTAGTTTTGAGGTCATGGTCATAAAATAATTTTCAGTAAAAAAAACTCTGACTATTTAATTTTCCTTAAGTTTCTTAAGCCACACTTAGTGTGAACATGCTCCTTTGATCTGTAGGAGAAACATATATTTGTGGAGGGTTTAGTCTCACTTTCACCACAATATTTTTGTACCTGAGAACTATCTGTATTGAAACATCTCTGAACTTGCTATATGAAACTTATTTGAGACACTTAAAATTATTGATAACATGAAAATCATGAATAATCATGACATAGAATACAAAACACATTACATTTCAACATTTGCATTTTTGGCCAATTTTGAAGTTTAACATGTGTATTTAATTATATGAATATAATAGTTGAATTTTTTTATGTTGGCAACAAAGTTGTGCTGAATCAAATTGGCCAGCAAAAGGAGGTGCCTTTGTTTCTAGGGGTGCATATCTGCTATAATGCCATGATGTGGTTAATGACTCCTGTCCGGTCTCTCCCCACGAATAGGGAGAACATCTGAAATCTCCATTGTGCTCAGGCAGTGAGTGCAGTCTTCTCAGGCTCTTGCACACCCTTCTAGGCATCCCCCCTACCTGCACAGTTACATTCTGCCATAATTTTAAATGTGAAAGCTAAAGTAAACAGTCTAGAGAAGTAAGATTTTAAAAACCCGTCTGCCTTATTTCATTTAGCAATTTGCATATACTGAAGAAAAATATAGGTCTCTGAGCTTTGAAGTGTCAGGAAGCTGTCTAATCAGACACAGTTGTATGTCAGACTGTGGTAGCCTTGACTGTACCATGCTCTGCTGCATGTAGCCCATCATCACTGCTCTGCTTAGCAGGTGTATCAAGTGCTATGAACAAAATGAAAAATAAATGTTAGTCCTACAGATACTTTGGAGGAAATTATTTGATGATGGAGGAAAATAATACACATATGCTCAACATGAGGCAGAGGAGATTCATTGGTGCAAGCTGATGTTGATGAAAACATTACAGTTACAGCTACCTAACCCTTTTCTTTCATGATTAACTTCTGTTTATTCACTGTCTTCCTCCTAGAAATATTTTAGGCAAAACAGTGTTGTGAAACATTTGGTAGTGAGCCTATCAGCATGCCTTTTTAATCACAATTATCAGACACTCAATGTATGCATACTATTGTTAGATATATATTTCATCTTCTGACTGAGAGACAGACAGTTAATCTATTGATCAACTACTGGTGTTTTGTTTTTGTATTAGTTGTGGTTTAGTATATATAGTAGTTATTTGTAGTAGACAGTGATGTACTTAACACTTTCAAATGTTTTGTATTGCATTTTTAGATATGTGACTTTGCCCTTATTAAAAAAAGCAGAACTAACACAAATCTTCTCAGTGTGTGCATGCTAAATCAGTTATTTAAAATGTCTGGCATGATAAATTATTGAATATATTTATCTGGATTGACTTTTCAGGGCTTACTGGTAAAAGGGAAAATTTTTCACCTGAAAGTGGCTTCACACTAAAAGGTTTTGAAGGCATTCCATATGCACAAAGTACTTGTGATATAATCCACTTAAATCCTGTCTGTTTAGTTTGAACTGTAAAGTCAAGTACTAGGCAGGTCTTGTGCATTACAATGTCTGGTATTCTGTCTGCGTTAGCTTGTGATAAAGCCACTATTTTGCATATATTTCAGCTTCATATGGACAGCAGCTCATTCAAGACAAAACCAATTTGCATTTATGTCTTATTCTTTAAGAGCTACCTCTTCATATTCTCTTCATGTCAATAATCCTTACAGTGATAGTTCTGAGACCCAGAAAGACTACTTGTCTCTGCAAGTACTACTGTGCAAATACTACTGGTGCTGTACAACTCCAGTCTTGGCTACTTTGTGTTGTGTGCTTGAAAAGCTCTTTTAGACGCATTAGAAAATACTTTGAGCAACATTTTTGGTACTCTGGTTGCTACTTCTTAAAAATGCAGTACTCACAGACAGTTATTTGCTAGAATCAGCTTTTACATGATTCTATGATTTTATAAATGTTATATTAACCAAGAACAGTTGTGTACTTCTTGAATGGTGCGGCAATGGTAACTGAGCAATTAGAGTGAAGTGTATGGTAAAGTCCCTGCCTCTGGCATTAATTATCTGTATGTGGAAAAAGTACGTCCAAATATATTGTGAGGAGAATAAAAGTTTACATTTAACTTTCCAAATGAGAGCTGTACATTTCAGTAACCTCAGATGTGATTTCCTTAACATATTAAGAATCTAGATTTTACAGTGTGTATAATTCTTATCTAAATGTGAAAACACCAAATTGCAGCTAAGTAGTACACCTCGTCTAATTGTGTTCTTCTAGAGGTACTACTAAGATGTCCATTTCAGAGCTTTCCAGGGTGAAATGCATCAGGAGGAAAAGGTAACTTAATACTTCAGCCTTGAAGGAAAGTCTGTCTGTAGTCTGTCTGTATAACAGAGCAGATAATTTATTCAAAGACAGTTCTTTATTATTTTTTAAACACTTTTCTTATAATGTTTTCAGTATCTGTACCTGAATAAGATATAAACAAGCTAAACTAAGGCAGTGCAGAAATACTTTTTCCATGTCTTTTTTTGGCAACAGTCCAAATTGGTTCAGGTTTCTGAACTGTGCTAATTAGTCCAAATCATTCTAGTTTTTCAACCCCAGCTGGATTTACCTCCTTTGTATTCCTAACCAGCCGAGTCACTGTTTTGTGTGCCAAGTGTCATGATAAATACCTAGTTTGCATGAGTTACATGAAAAAGATGTGACACAGTTTTTTCACTTCTTTTATATGTTAACTTGCACAATATAATGTGGCTAATATTAAAAAAAAAATTCTTGTGTTGTATTACTTAAGACAACTAGATATTTGGTCATGGATGGTAAAAAACCTTTAGAGAATAAAAAGAGTATATTCATATTTTAGGTAAATATGTAGGAATGCACCAAGTCATACACAAGGATGCCCAGATTTATATTTCTGTTCTAAGACTGTCAAATAACCTTAAAATTTTTAAATCTTTTGAAACAAAAACTTAAATGCACTTCTTGCTGCTTCTAAGGTTATCTTTTAAATTATTTTGAACTTGAATTTTGCAAGGGAAACTGTTCAGTGCTTTATTGAAACTTAAGTGTTCCCTCTTAAATGAGAAACTTTGTTTGTATAAATATGGAAATTGTTCCTAAAATACACAGTAGAAGGTGGTTGAAAATTTTAGTGCTTATTGGGACATCAGAAGGCATCACCGTCTGTGTGTCTTTGAGGACTGAAGGAGCAAAATGTTTTCCACTGTAAGTAAAGATCAAGTTCATGACCACCTGTGGAATCTGAATGTGTATGTCTACAGAACCTGATGAGATGCATCCTAGAGCCCAGAGGGAATTGGCTGATACAGTTGCCAAGCCACTCTTCATGTTCTTTGACAGTCAGGTGAAGTCTCAGGTGACTGGAAAAAGTGAAACATTGTGCTCATCTTTAAAAAGGGTAGAAAGGGGGACCCTGGGAACCACTGACCTGTCAGCCTCTCCTCTCTGGCTGGGAGGATGATGGAACAGATCCTCCTAGAATCTATGCTAAGGCACATGAAGGACAGGGAAGGTGCTGCACCTTGGCTGGGGCAACGCCTGATATCAGCACAGGTTGGGGGCCGAACAACAGCATGTAGTGCAGGACAGGGGGGAAAGGGCTCAAACTGAAATAGAGCAGGCTTAGATTAGATGTTAGGAAAAAAATCTTTCCTGTGAGCGTGGTGAGTCACTGGAAGAGGTTGCCCAGAGAAGTTGAGGGTGCCCCATCTCTGGAAGTGTTGAAGGCCAGGTTGAATGGGGCTCTGAGGAGCCAGGTCGAGTGGAAGGTATATCTGCCCATGGCAGAGTGTTTGGAAGTAGGCAATCTTTAATATTATCTTCCAACCCAGGCCATCCTATGATATCTTATAGCATTAAACTGTCATCTTCTAGGTTACAAAAAAAAAAGATCATTGCTAGATAACATACTAGCAGTCTAAGGCTGTGAGAATTGCCTAATGAAGGTTGCATTTTCAACTCATGTGGAAAAGTTTCTTTCTGAATTAATATGTGATCATTAATGAAAAATAAATTTTTACCAGAACTTAGCGGATGAATAGTATCGAATATGTGGTAATTTTATACCTTATTTTGAAGGTGACTTGAAGATTAATCTGTTTTTTCTTCTGAGTAAAAGAGCCTCCCTCTACTGGAGGTTTCAACACGATATAGTAAGCTAAAATCTCAAGACAATCATGTTAATATAAAATCCCAGTATAACCAGGCATAAAAGTTGTAGCGCATATGTTTGTGAGCCTTATTGCCCAATGCTTCCAGAAGTAAAATTTGCAAAAGTTTGGGACTATCAAAAAATTGGGTACAAAGCGATTTTTACCCAACCTTTAGTGCCTTTGGGTGCAAAGAGTTTTATTCCACTCAATTTTTTGTTGAAAATTGTCTTCAAAATATTGAATTAGATATGAATATTGAATATTAAATATTGAATTAGACATTCTTCAACAATTTTGGTGTTCATTATAAACAAATTCTTATGAATGGCTTTTGCAAAGGCACTTTGGCTGTGGAGAATGGAAGAAGACATTAGAGGAGGGAAATTGTAGAGTTGCTGTAGAGAGATTTTTTCATTAGCTTTGTAAAAAGCTTGCACAATGGAGGAAAGCTTTCCTCACCTTGTTTCTAAGAGGTTTGTACATGTTATGGTGCCAACAATAAGTTGTATGGCCTGTACAATAGGGTCTCTGGCCTGAATTAAACAAGGACATTCATAAAAATAATTTTTGAATAAATAAAATATTTGCTTTTGATTTTTGGGCAAATAATCAGGAAACTTTTGTTTAAAAATGTGTCAGTGTGCCAATCAAATGGTTTCTGCATGAAAGGATTTATTTCAGTTTCTGTTTTCATAATTTAAAAATAATCTGTAGTTGGGATATAATTTATGGGTTTAAAAAATATTGTATTAAAGGCTCTAAATGCTTTAGAAATTAACTGCATAGCAACAAAACTTTATTCCTAATGATTTAACAAAAGGTTTTTGCCTTTTCAAAAATAATCTTAGCATTTTTTAAAGGAAATTATGCTTATTTTCTTTGAATCTTTCAAAGTGTTCAGGTTTCCACTCAGAAAACACCATTAGAGCTGTAGCAAAATGGGGTTAATGTAGTTAAATGTTATGCCTTAGCATTCATGTAGGTAAGACAGTTAAGATTCAGTGAAAAATGCCTATTCTGATCTATGTAATAAAGTTGTCATATACCTAGTTTTCAAATGATTTTATGTAAATATTTTTTTTAATTATATTTTTTAATTTATTTGGAGATAATTCTTTTTCCTTGTAGGTAGTAAAATGAGGCTAAACAGATAATTTTTTGTTCAACTATGTTTGTCAGATTATTTTATCCTTCCCATATAAACAACGTCTCTCATTAGTAGGCGCTTTTTGCATACTAGGAATTAGAAGACTAAGATATTAAGATTGTTAGTAAAAGCTTTGGGCCAGCACAGCTCCTTCCTGAATGGTTATATACTACCTTGCAGCCATTAAAGAGGTATTTTTCATTGGTCACAAGTTGTGGTCCATGATGGATCTCCCTGAGTTGTCCTGGCCCTCTTGGGAACCAAGAAAACAGCTGGACCAGTTTAACATTTTTCAAAGCTGCTTGGAAGTTTTTAAATGTGTAGCTTTTAGATCTTTTCTGGAATAAATGGCTCATGTCTTCCATTGGGTCTTCCCCATAACCTAATAATTTTAGTATAACTACCTGTTATGGGCATTTTGTCTTTTCAACTAATGGATTTCCTCATCAAGACAAGATGACCAGACTTATTCCATAATGAGTTTTAATAAGAGACCAAAGGTGCTAAAACTACTAAGCCTCAACCACTTCCATCAAGGTACTGTCTCTGGTTTCTGAACATAAAATCCATTTCTGGAAAAATGCTTATTCTAAGTTTGGGGAATATTTTGTTAAATAATTCCATTTACTATTTCAACAATAATATTCCCTTTGTGATCTGTGAAAAATAGTCTAAGACATCACATAAAACTTGAATAATTAATTTTTGATGTGTACAGTCCAGGATCTTTCCCCATGAGAGTTTTTCCTTACATGAACTCCAAAGTAACTTAGGGGTAGTTTTCTTAAAGGTACCTATTTTTCCATTTTCTGTGCCCTTCAGACTCATAGGTGATACAGTATATGCATTAATCCTGTCTGTTTATCAAGAATAATATTTGTGATCTGTAATCTGGAAGTTTTGAATTTATTTTTTAAGAAAAACAATTGATGTGAAAGCTTTTGCTAACTGCTTTACATCCCAGAAAGCTGTGATATGCAAAGAAAATATTGAGGCTGTTTGCCTTAATGAGTTTCTGTATCCATCTGGAGATTAGTTCATGGGACCTTGGTTACTGTGTAAGAGCTCTGAAACTTTTGTGTGTTTGGGTTCTGTGTTGTGAATATAATTCATCTGGCTAAGCAAGAATGGGATGGTACAGGTGTGGCTTAATGCCCTCAGGGAGGTGTCAGTCTCCCCATGGGATATAAACTATTTTTTCAAGGCCATTTGTATGGCAGAGTTGTCTCTGTTAAATGTTAACTATTTTAGCATTTCAAAAGTTATTAACTAAACTTGTATGTGGCCCTGCAGAACAGGGAAGAACTTGATGACTGCATTGAAAGAGTTTACGGAAGAGTAGTGAGAGTCAGGCCTTGTGACCACTGAAATCCCAATTTGCAGTAAGGATCCTGCTTGTCCCACATGCTCTAAGAGCATTCATTGATTTTTAAGGAAAACCACATTTATTGATATTCTCCAAAACAGTCTTATGTGCTATGCCACTGCTGCCTGGTAGAAAGTTTTGACCTTTAGGATAAAAAGGAAACTTTACTTATATCACCAACAACAAATGGCACAACCAAATTAGTTTTAAACTTGGTTCTGTCCAGGGGGAGATTCTGTGGATTTTTTGCAGTAGAAAAGTCCCATAGGAAATGATGAATTCATTTTCTTTCTGTGGTTTTTTCATGTATTTAGGCCACAGGTCTGAAAATCTGTTTAAAGCATTACAGATACCTAAATCAGTAAACCTTTTAAGTGGAGGGGTTAGTGTACTGTCATTGTTTAAACAGAATTAACCTTTTGTCATAGTTAATTATTTAGTTTAGTCTGGTTATTTTAGTTTAGAATATACCTTCACTTAGTCTGAAAATATCAGCTGGATTTTTGCATGTGATACTGGCATGTTCAGAGTTGGGTTTTTTTCCCCCTCAATAAAACATGCTGTTGGAAGTGTGTTTTTTTTAAAGAGAGTTATATAAATATGGGTTAAAAAAGACCATTTCTTTCCCAGTGGTGTATACACTTAACAGCATGTTTAATTCATCCCCTGAAGAACATGACACTTCACTTTTAAGATTTATTTTAGCTTTTGCCCTGAAAAACAGGGGTTTGAAATTTTGATAAGTATCTTTGCACAATGCATGCATATTCTTTTCAGCCTTATGACAGTTGGTGAATGTGCATTAAGAGATCATCTTCCTGTCCCCCACAGGAGATCACCTCCACACAACATATGCAGCATTTATCTGCCAAAATTCAGAAGTCTCTTGAATCAAGCTTTTCAAAAAATTCTTCCATCTGGAGCTCTTAGTGTTTTCCAGAGATTCTAGAAATCTACCAAAAGAAAAATCAGAACATTCAGAAGCTATAGTTAAGCTCAAATAATTTTTATAGGAAAAGCATTGTGGAATAAGCAGCACATAATTCTAAAGATCTGTGTTTATATTTCTGTGTTTTAATATACAAAATGTTCTTTAAATGCATGTGAAATGCATTTATTCCATATATAAACAAAGAAAAATAGCTTTAGCTTTTAAAAATTATTATTCCTTTTTTTTTCTCCCAGCTGTAGAGAGGACAATACACAGGACTAGTGGCACAAAAATGGCCTACACTCCTTGGGAGATTGTTTGTGATGTTCTCAGTGCATCATTAATTTGATAGTAATACTGATTGCAAGTTCGTAGTATTGGCAAGTGAAAGATTTATGCTGTTTTTAGATGTGAGAACTTGGATAAAAGAAGCAAAAATGGAGTGACAAAAATAAATGGAAATTGCAAAGCCTTTATTCTTTTCACAGTATTCTCTTTGGTTTATGTACACAGGATCTAACTCCCTAGTTGCCTAGACAGGGCAAAGAAGGATAGAAGTGATGTTATGAATACTAAATATCCTCTTCAGTTCAGCTTTTTTGGCTGGGGAAATGTTAACCTTTTTCTACTAGCTTTGCAAAAGTGTGCTTTCAGTTATGGTGGTCGGCACAATGAAAATGAGTATTGAAGAACAGAGAAGGGGAAAGGACTAGTAGAACTGTTCCCTAGGCTTTGACTATTTATTGGAAGAATCACAATTGCAGACTGTGATAGTGGTCAACATTCAAGACCAAATGGCTGCAACTTGTTTTAATTGAAATTATGAGAGAATTTTAGAGTTCCATCATATCAGATGATTTCATTTAGCCAAAGGCTTATATTATAGACTACTTGTTTCCTAACAGATTTTGACAATCTGATTTTATGAAACGGTTGTCTTGGTAACCCATTCACTTTGCTTCCATCTATGAAAAAGCAAATGAGAAAACTGTTGTCTGGCTAGAATTGTTTCTTAAATCTTCCACCATTCACTTGTTTTTATTTTCATATCAGATAATATACAAACTGGAACCCAAGGTAATACAAATATGTAACCTGTAGCCCTGAATAATGTTGTCTGTATAGCTCACAGGCAGATAGATATACTATCCTCACTTACTCAGTATATAATTCACAGGGGGGTTAATTATAAGCTCTTCAAGGCAGTGACCTCATTTTTGGAGACATCTGTAAAGTGCCAAGCATAGTAATGGCTCTATCTGAATAATAATACAAAACCTTTGCAACAAATAATTTGTGAAATAGAAATTAAATTCCTGTTTGTGCATTAAAAAATATATTATGCTTTACTTTATTTGTACACTTCATGCTTATTTTTGTCAAGATGCTTTTGCAGAAATTAATTGTTTATATCACATTTTCAATATATATAATATGATTGATTATCTGTAGTATGACTGAACATTTGTTTTCCTAAGGTACAATACTTTGGGAGGTTTAAATGCCATAGGAAAATTTGATTACAAAAAATGTAATGACAGGAAGGTTATTGAAAATTATCAGAGAATAATCTGTTATGAGTTACGTGAAATTATATGAAGTTAGAACACTTAGTATCAGTTTTAGCAGCCTTCTTGGATTCAGCCTAGAAGGAATAGCTCCAAGAACATATAGTTACATAGGAATTTCAGAATTTAGGAAAGCAAATTTGAAATGCATTGAGAAATGTTGTTAGTATGTGTAAAATGAGTAAGAAAATTCTGCCAAAATGGAACACTGCTGAAGAGTCTTAAAAAGCACACTGGTTAAGGCATGACTGATCACATCTCCAAGTGAACAAAAAGAAAGAAACAGGAAAAAAGCCATGTGCCATCATGATAGAGTTAGATTTAAGGCTGAGAAAAAAAATAGCTCCCAAAAAAAAAAGGAAATCAATGAAGTAATATGTCAACATCATTTAAACTGGAAAGGAAGAAAATAAGGAGAGTATAAGAGGAAATTAATTTCCATAAAAAGGTTAGAGAATTTATGAAAAGCTTGTGGAACAGTATGACGAGATAAAAAGGAAATAAAACCAATATTAGGAAAGGTAGGTAAAATGAATGAGTTGGTTTGGGGGTTTTTTAAGAAAAAGAAGTGAGTCCCAAATCCTAAGGTTTTAATCACCTAATCTTTTAATTATATTTTTTATTTTAAAAATTTTAAACAAAATGAGCCTTGATTTTCCTCTTTCTCTCTTCTCTCCACTAATTATTTCAGGAATTATAGTTCATAAAAGTTTTAAAAAAAGAAAGAAAAAAATGCTTTCACATGAGAGGCATAAGATTTGCTTTCTTGCTTTTATTGTGGAAGAGAATAGATTTCTTTTTCCACAGCTTGTTTCCTGAGAGGTTTTTTGGACAAGTGGCTATAAAATTTTGATACCATGAAAGAGTTCAAGGTCAGCATTTCATAGGTTATGTGTGATACCTTACCTTAGCTACATATGGTGGCACTTGTTTGTTTGTTATGAACATGAGAAATTGTCATGATTTCTCTTTATATGCAAGTATTTATTTTCCAGTTCCAAATCAACGGAAACCGGTAGAAACAGGAAAGGGAAAGGTGTTCTAGAAATACAGTTTGCACAAAGTTAGTGTTCTTGTTGTTGTTGGTTTCATAATTAAACCATAATACGCTTTCTCTCAATCTGAATATGACGTGCAGAGTTCCTGAAGGCTAAGCATACATTCTCTAATGGTTGTAGTCACCTTGTGTGGTTTAACTCCCTGCAGTGGTTTGTGGGCTCCTTACTGTTTCACTACCTGCATTCTGCTCCCATAGCACTTGGAGTGAAGGAGGTATCCAATATTTTACTTAGTTCCAGAGTGTCTCAAACCTTACTCAAGTCACTTTTGCTCTTCCTTGTCCCTGCTGTATCAGCTTTTACCTGGCCTTTGCAGCTCCAGTGAGGTCCCACTTTGTTACCTGCTTGATATATTGCTGGGGATATAGTTAAGGATTCCCAAGGCCTTAAAAACTGTAAACTCTCTATGCGCTTTTTGTGATGACTTCCTTGCTATTACCCATTCTCTGAAATAATATTTTACTTCAAACAAATTGATGAAAATTGCAAGTATAAGCAATTATTTATAAAACTTAAATCAGGCAGTATGGTTACAAATTATTTTAAGATGCTTAGGTAAAGAATCATAACAAAAAATGGTCTTAGATATTAAAGTAGCTCCACCATGATTAAGCCCTTTTTTTTTTTTTTTTCATCTGACGTTTTTTCCTTGGCCAAATGATAGCAACAATTTCAGCATTTTTTCATGCTGTTTCATTTTGTGATTAAATTTGATTGTAAGTCCATTCTTTCAGGTCTTCTCAGGTTTAATCTTTTTTTCCTGAAACTCCTTTATTTGTCTCATTCAGTGGGAGAGAATTGTCCTTTGACATGACAACAAGTTGGAATGACTTTCCCCAAAGTCTTCCTTTGGTAAAAACCACCTATGTTTAGTTAAAATCTGACTGAAAGTAGGGAATTTTCAAAGTCCCTCATACTTATTTCTCTGTGCTGTTTACCCTCCCTGTTTTGGTATGTGCCCACAAAGCACCAGCAGTCTTTAGATTGCTGTGGGCATACAAGTCATGTGTGAATGTTGTGCATAGCTGGCTGGGTGCCCAAAATCATTGGTCTGTAGACTTGCTGAATAGGAGTAATTCCTGGTGCCTGAGCACATGGCTGTACGTTGCATTATGTGGCAGGTAAGATTTTGGATTTAGGCACAGATGGATAGTATGAACACATAAATTTTTTATGCTAATATTAATAAAATAATAATTGCAAAATGTGGGACTTGTAATACGAGATGACATGTGGTGGATTAAACATATTAATATTCATTTGGAAAGATCATTAGTTCTCGGTGAGACATCCTGCTGATGGTCTTTACACCACTACCTCATGTATATATTATCTCCTTCCTCCCTTTAATGGACCAAATTTTCCAGTGTCATAGAACCTTATCTTGCTGGTCAACGAGTGATATAGAACAGATATATAGTTTTGGTACCTTCTTTTCTGGTATGTATTTTAGGTTCTAGAAGAATTTTTGGCATGAGTCTTTGTAAGCATACACATCTGTATGCAGGGACGCACAGTTTAAAAAAAATAATGATAATTGCATCATTTTCACAAGGCTAATTTTTGCCCTCCAGGTATGTAAAGAAATATTCATTTTGTGTGCCTAATAGATTACTAATTGTACTGATTAAAAGTGTCAGCAGAAGAAACTTAGGTAATAGAAATAAAAATGCCACTAATCCCTGCTGTTGCTTTCTGTGTTACATAGTAATCAGAGAAGTCAGGGAAATTAGGTCTAAACAAATATTTATAATTGATACTCAGAAGTGGGTCTTTCTCTTTGCCTTGCAGTCTTGCTTATCGTGTAACTCTTGTAACAAAGATTATGAGATACTTTATGAATACTTGTCCTTTCTTTTTTTCCTTCTATTGTAAATTTGCTTGGTAGTTTATAGAAAACCGTTTATGTTTGAGAGGTATTAATTACTGAATGGGGCAGTCAAAAATGTCTGTGTATTCTGACACTGCACTAATGTCTTGTGTGTTACATGCTACAGGTCTTAGAGATCAGTTGAATTTCCATCTGGTTCCACTGACTTGTCATGAAGTAACTTGATAGGTACAAACACGGGTTTAAGTTAGCTGCATATGGATGCTGCAGAAAACCTGAGGTGAATTTGACAGGTATTTTAATAGCTTAAAATTTCCTTATGCTGAATTGCTACTGCAGACTGCTAATGGATTCAGATCATCGTCCAGAAAAGGAAAAAAAACCCACAAAAGCTAATTTACATTTATATAAGCTTTATGGATGGCAGAATGAATTTCCAGTTTCTTCTAACCACATGATGCATCACAGTTGGCTCTCTTAATTATGTGGTGGTCATCTGTCAAGAACAAGGAGTCACAGTGCAGTGTGATTTCTTCTGGATGCATCAACACTCTCCCTTAGCTGGCATACACCTCTCATGCAGAGACACCATCAGGGAAGCCTTAAGGACAAAATAGTTCCTTTTCTGGAATATCTGACTTGCAGAATTTGCTTTCTGGTAACTTGATTGACATTTCTCCCTGAAAAGGTCTGGGTTTACTGAACAGGGTATATTCTTCACCATGCAGCTACATCTGGGAAATTTATGTCACAGGCATCATAAGGTTGACATTGACAAAAGGGTTCTCTGAATACTTCCCAGGGGTTTGGGGTATCAACCAGTAGATATGTAGGCAGTCTGAGCTTGGAATGAGATGGAAGCAAAGCACCAGCCCTAGGGATGCACACCAAACACAACTGTTCTCTTGAATAGGTCTGGCAGATGTGATTCCCCGTATCATCATATTGATAGGACTGAACCTCAACTTGAGTCCCAGAAATGAAATCTCTGTGTCTGAAAATTTGCCTATTTGTTCCCTGGGACAATATCCTTCCCAATGAACACGGGAACTAGTTTGTGCATTTTGGTAGAGGTTCACAGCATGGAAGAATTTTTCAAAGGCTTTGTTTTTGTATATGCAGACAAACCTAAGCAAAGTTAATGTTGGTCCAGTATTTGAGGGCAGGTCTTATAAACTGGATTATCACCAAATCCGTGTCTGTGTGCTTAGATGACGTTCACAGTCTTTTCATAATCTTAAATGGTATATTTGACCCATCTAAATCTAAATTTAAGAGATATTTAATCTTATCTCTAAAAACTATGAGAAAGTTCCTTTAAATCTAATGAGAGGGTCACTCAAATTATATTATGAATTAAATATAACCTGGATGTCACAAATTGTGATATGTAATAAAAGTGAAAGTCTATTTTAGGACTGAAATGAAGTTCTTGTGACTGAAAGTTTGTATGGTATTATCTATGGTGCAATTTTGGAACTGTATTTAATTTTTTGGTCTTTGTTCTTTATGTATTTGAGCAATACCTATTTCTCTGTATGGCTTTGGATGTAATATTTGTTGCATTTTTCAAGGAACACTTTATTTGGAAGGAACACAAGGCCCAGTTATACTAGCATATACAGGTGGGCAGGTAGTCTTATGCACATGGGGTTGAACAATACTCATCATGTGAAATACCTGATGGGTCTGTGGTTGTGCTTCCCTATTAGATTTGCTAGTCTTTGAGCAGAGTGATAGCATGGTAACTGATCAGAACAAAAGGTGAAATGAACAGACTGATATCTATCAGGTCTCTTAGCTGGCACAATTTTTGTCCCCAGGCTCATCCAGTAAAAATATTCCCCAAAAGAAATAAATTAGTATGACTTTCTCTGTTACTTCTATTTGGAGACTTTTTGGGGTGTCTGAGGGGTTGTACTAGCAAGAGAAAGTGCAGATCTGAGCTGCAGATGTCACTATCTGAAGATTGTGCAGAAGGATGAGTCATTTAGGCAGAGATTTTTAAAATTCCTATAATGACAGCCTTGGAAGCAATGACAATTGATTGTTGTAGCAGAAAGTGGACAGTCCTACTCTCCATGTAGCCAGAATCACTGGAAATAATGTTTTTTTAACCATGATCTCAGGAAGCCCCTGACAGTTCTTTCCAGAACGGTCTCAATATATCCTGGCAATACATTGCAGATTCCTGTGTGCTTCTAAGCTCCTACAGCTGTGAAAATCTGCAAATCAGGAGCAGGAGGGCAGAGAAACAATCATTGTACATTGAGCAGAATCCTGGTAAGAGTCAGAATTTAATATTTCCCCAGAGTTCTGTTGTTGCTGCCTTGTTTCCTGTTGAAATATGTACGTAGAAGAAAAACTGGTAAGTAGAAAATGGTTACTGCAGTATGTGACTAAAATACAATTCAATATTTACTTTAATAGAATTCTCTGGTTTGTAGGCAGGAAAATCTTAGTGCTTTTTTCCTCCGTCATTAAAAATTCTGGTTATGTCCATTTGTATTTCACATCAGAGTATATGCTATATGTGGTTGAAATTAATTGCATTTAAAATAACCTACATGTATTTTACTTGAAAGTGATATACAGACATGGTACTGTTACTATAATTATAAAATATATGTGATGTCTAAGTTTTTAGGTACTCTCACAAGTGAAATGCTATAAATAACCCATAGCTGATTTGTTGATTTATTTAAGAAAGAAGTAACTAGACTAGAGCTTTTCCCCTACTTGTTTATCTCACTCACATTGCCCCATCCATCTCTATCTCCTCAACAGAGAACCCCAACAGAGTTATATTCAGTAGATGACAATTTCCTTGCACAGAGATTGCTGCTGTTCCAGGATGTTTGGACAGAACTGGATGTTTGGTTCATGTGCTGCTTGTACTTATTCGTGTTTGAGTACAATCTGTACACTGTTAGCTAAGGACCCCGGGTGGCCATAAGGTTAGCTTCCACCCAGCTGCCTGATCTCCTGGATCTTCTCTCACTTTCAGGATCTTTCCTCCAGCCAAGATCTTCACCACATTCTCTCCAGGTTCCTTTTTTTTTTTTGTCCTCCATTTCTCCCTCCATCTTCAAGGCTCAAGTTTTCACAATTTCAGCTCAGTGTGTGATCAGTATTATAATTTGGTTTTGTCTTATTAGAATAGAAAATTAGAATATTTGGGACATGCCACTTTTATACCAGATGTCAGAAAAATTTACAATCAGACTGCTCTTGCAGCTGGCAAATAACAACTTCTGCTTGAAAGTTCACAACCTGAATTATTGACATCCAGACCTCCTACACACGTGCACCCAATTATCCATCACGCGCTAGTGTTCTCAGTTTAAGATGGAAGATTTTGTCTGTGACAGACGCCAATATTCCTAAAATATCTGCAGTTGGATGTCCTGCAGCCTGACCTAGATATGCTTTTTCTGCATCTCTGCCCTTCCCTAGGGCAGGGTGGTGAGTGGGGTCAGTAGAAAGGACAAGGCTTTCCAAAGTTCCTTTGAGCTTCACCCTAAAACTGTAGTAGTGTTTTAAGGGTAGCTGCTGATATCAGACTTTCAATAATTGTGTATGAAATCTTGAGAACATTTTTGCCCTCATTATTGCACAATGCAGAAATCAATTCCCATCAATACTCTCAGTGGTATCACGTTTTGTAACTGTCTTAGCTTGAAGTCCTGAAGCAATTTAGTGAAGAAATGTAAACATTCACAAACCTCTGGCCTGGAAAGTACAGCTAAGATAGTTCATATTTTTACCAAATTATACTTTCAATTTGTTTTTCTTTTTTGTCTTGTTAAGTCAGAATTGATGAAGCAAGGAAACTTTTACATATTTCTTGAGGATAAAAAAAATGCCTGAAACCCATTTTTTGTAGTTTCTTATAAATACAAAAAAGTGCTTGTAATTAAAATGTTGGGATTTCTCTTTTCATATTAAGTGAAAAATAGAAAATTTAATAGAACACTGTTTCTATTTTAATGGGTTTAATTGACTTATTTAGAAATCTTCATTTACTTCAGACAGTTTTTATATGGTACAACCATCCTTTGTGACTTTTATAACTGCGTATGCTTTTGTGTTTTACAATGTGCATTTATAAGCTGCCTTTATAGATACTTTAGTGCATTAGAAAGACCTCTGATGTCCAAAGAAATATACAGAGGAGCCCACTGACATCAAATGAACATATAAGTTCTTTGCCAGTATTGTTGGCAGTCAGTATTTCATTGGAAACCTTCTATTTATTCATAAGCACTTTTTTTTAACCACTGTACTACCACACATCCTGAATTCTCGATTTCAATAAATGAAGGAAAGTCTTATAGGAGAACTTTTACAAATAGTTTGTGTTAAAGAGAATTTGTATTCTGGCCCCAGTGACAGCTGAAGTGAACTCAGACAAATTATTTCAAGAATAAAGTTCTGCTAGTTGCAGCTTGTCTATGGATTTAGTCATTAAGAAATTTTAGATAGTTAGTAATAACTGCTGCTTCTGAATTTTTATATATCGAGCATTGGAGGATGATCTAAATGAATACATAATCATAAAAAAATTAGTAAAATTTTATTTATTTTAGCAATGATCCAGAACTTGTCCAGATTATGCCTAGGCTGGTGTTCACTGACTGACAGACTGATGTTTAACTTACATTGTGTTTTACCTTTATTGATGTGAGTAAAAATCTTAAATACTTTTTACAGGGAACTTGTATTTAGTAAATTAATTGCTAAATCAATATAGTACAGAAATATGCTTCTGATGTTTCTTTCTCTTCATTAATGCTAGATATAAAACAGATTCTATATTTTCATGGTTTACATCATTACTTGCCCTTTGCTAATTGAAGTTAAATGAGTATGAACATGAGTATAAGCATTATGACTGTTGACATTGGTTTATGTGGGACTTTAAAGCAACTACCATTACTAGACAAATTCTTGAATGCAAAATAAAACCCAAAATAATCCTCAAGTTTGCTGATTACAGTTTTGTTCTTCGTCATTGCCACTTTTTCAGAAAATAACAGGATCACAGAAATAAGGTCAAAAGAGACCTTAACCTAGTCCATCAACCTAGCACCACCATAATCACCCCTAAACCACATCCCCAAATGTGATTTGTATAGGTCCCTAGTGAAGACAAATACTTGTAAATTCTTTGGTAGGCTTATTTTGGTGTTAGGAATTTTGTTTTCTTTTGGATTCCTACAGATTTGTTGCATGTTATACCACATGTCAGAAAGGCACAAGCAGACAACAAGCATACTCAGGGAAGCATTGGTTGTGTCTAGGATTGCTACCAGATATTTTCTGAAACTTTTTAGCTGTATTTCCATTAAAAAAACTTTTTACAGAAGTATAATGATGACAAATATATGAAGAATTAATGCTGTGATTGAAGGTGAAGCAACAGATCTCGAGTAGCAAAATATTGTTTTCATTGGACTCTACTCTCTCTTCCTCAACATCTGGAGAGAGTTCAATCCTATTACTGCCCTGAAGTTTCTTTTCAACCTGAAAATTTCTAGAAGAAAATGGCCTTGCATTGTAAATGTTAAATGTTATGATTTTCAGTTAATGGAAGGGGCATTTTGACATTCACCAGGCATTTAATGACTATAAAAAGATTTGAGCAAAATTGTCCATATCTGTATGATGTGAGTTTGTGAAAGAATGAATATGGCAGTAAACGAAGGAGTTTGACACTAGAGGGTTTTTGGAGCAAAAAATATTTCAAAATCTTTAGACTAAAATAGTCCAAAATATGACAATGTTACTACAGCTGAGGAAATATATAGAGGTTTTTCTGACTGTTCAGGAACTGTTTTCTTAAGTCCAGCTGTGTATTTGCTGTACAGCAGGTAGTATTGTGGCTTATTATATTTTACAGAGTGAAGACTGAAGTCTTTAGCCTCAAGAAATTTACATATAACCTTCTTCTATCATATATTCCTCTTGTTAAAGAAGTTTTTTTAATACCCTGAAGTGCAGATCAGCCTGTACAAATCCATAGTGTTTATGCTCTATTGTGGTTTTTGACAGTTCTGAACACCATAGAGAGTTCAGTAGATTCCTCACTTGTTTCTTTTTTTACACCAGATCTACACATTTAGAAGGCCATTATGAGGACCGATTTCAGTTCTGATAAGCCAAGATATTACTAATAGTTGGAGATTAGAATAAACTAAATTTACCAATAAGATCAGAAAACAACCTGTGTTTTATCTATGTTACCTCACCAAATACAATAGATTAATACTGGTATTAATGCCTACAGAAAATAGCGGTACACCGTTTGAAAGTAAAGATGGACACTTCCTTGTCTCTTTCACATTATACTTCTCATCTTCTCTTAAACAGATGCAAAAAGAGAGATTTGACACATCAAGAAACAGGTGTCAGGAAGCTATTTGTTTATGACACTTCAGCTATGGAAAGAGAGGAGCTCTCCACTCTGTTTCTTTTCAAAATAATTTCAAGGTTTTCAAGTATTTTGCATCAGCCATGTGAAGGAACATTTTGGCACCCCTAATACCATTCTGCAGTAATTGTAGGGAAAATGTTGAGAAAAATATTTTTTGTTTTGTTTTGGTTTATTGTAGCAATGACTTATGAGTAAAGTGTAACAGAAGAAAAATGATCTTTGAAACAATAACTTAATTCTTGCTTAACCAAGAAGAAACTCTGTTCCTGCAAAACATTGTTCACCATTTCAAAATCAGGGAATATGTACTGCTATTATGTTCAACTATGCCGTAGAATTAGTTATTTAACCACTTTGGTGAGTAACTATAAGCATCCATGTATATATAAAATTATTACCATGAAAATGTTTTCTCAAATTTCAAGGAATATATTTTGATGAAGGTAGTTACCCCATATATTGTGTTTTGGTGTTGATTTGTAAGATCTTGGGTATCCATTTTTTCATGCCAGTAAAGTCTACAATTAGTGGGTGTAGAAATACTGAGAACTGAAAAGATTTGCATGCTTAAGGAAATGTCTTAAACCTAAAAACTTGTTTTGTGACTCATTTACTCTTAGTGAGTGGTTAGTGGTGAAATGATGCTGTATGAATTGTGAGAACAAGTTATGTATTTTCTCCCTAGCTTTGCTTTTGTCTTACTAACGTGTTTGTCACACTACACAAGTTTAATATTTTAATTTCTTACTACATGTTATATCAGGTATGTCTTGAATTTCATGTAACGCATGAAATTATATCAATATTGATATATTTTGGTAATTTTAATGTTTAAAAAGAAATGAGGAATTATAATAAATAATAAACCACATAATTTATAGTACAATGATTTACCTATATTTTATGTGGGAACAAAGGTAATGCTTGGGTCTTCAGTTGTCTTGACTTTTTTTCCCTTGAAGAGCTCTTTGCCACAAGTATTCCTCAGGTTTATTCCTAAAACCTTTGAAGATTTTTCCTCTATTCTTTGCCTTCTTGAATTGGAAATAAGAAGAGAGGATGTATCTTTGTTAACTGTTAGATGAAAATGATGGCTGTTAGATGTATGTAAAAGCTAATTCAAATAAATATGTTTAAAGGGAAGTATATGGAATTCCTTTGTCAAGGAATTTCCTGATCATCCTTCCAGAAAATTGATATAAGAACTCTGGATATGATTGGTTTCTCTGTGATGGTACGAAATGGCCTAGGTGGCTCTTGGGGTGCTCTTTTTTCTCATTTTATACGATATGATAGAAATTAAGATCTTCACATCTTAAATATGGTATACTCTTTTTTAATGCACAATTTCCAGATGACTATGCTGTTCCTTTCTGGGTCAAAATAAACAAGTAAAAGAATAAAGGGACAGAGGGGAGAATTCAGCCTATGTTACTCCTTTTATACTTGCCTCATTTCATCTAGCAGAACACTACAATTCAGTGTCATCAGTAAGCTAGAACTAGAAATAATCCATATACTGTGCCAGGTTGGTAAGTCACTAGGGGTTTTTTTAATTTTCATGAAAAGAAGGAAAGTGTTAGCACAAAATCTTCTGGTCACAGTTTGTGAAGTTCCAGGAGCCTCTAGGATCTACAGCTGAGTAAGCCATGTTATGACCAATAGAACTGCTTTGAGCAGTAAGATATTAAATCCTTTGGAAAAAGGAGAAAATTAAAGGAAAAAAGTGTTCAAATTTCAGTTCTATAAAATGGTGCTGTAAAGACTAAAATAAAATCAGCTTTGTGAGACAGGGACAAGGCTGTTGCAACTAGAAATCCATACAAGTTGAAATTTGATCTAATTGCTCAGTTATAAACCCTGAAATATCTTTAGGCCATTATCTTTAAAATCGACATCTGCCCTACAGATCTCACATGATTACTGAGAAATTTAGTGTTCTACTTCTGTAGCAGAGGACATGTGTACTTAATTGCTCAAAAGCAAAGAGTATGGAGGAAGCCTTTACTTAAAATCAATAAACCCTCTGGCATTACCTCACCAAATTTGTCCAGAAGATAATTTCATCTCTCAGAAATCCTATGCTGTTTTTAAGAGCATCAAAACTTTTGAGGTCAGAGCAGGATAGTCTGTAAAGCATCCCAGTTGTCCCTAGGAGCTTTCTCCATGGCTAGGCAGTCAGTCCCACTTCTAGGTTCACCTCAGGGCTTTGACATTTGGCATTCAAATAAGGCATATAAAATAACTCAATAATCAATAAGGCAAACAAGTCTTAACAAAAAGAGCCAGTTCTTGTTAATCTCTTTATTTGCTGGAGAAAAAAGCCCAACCTGAAATTATGGAAGCAGACACTCATCCAAATTCCTTTCTCATTAACTTGCACAAGATTTTATGCTCTCTTTAAAAATCTTGTTTCTGATTTACATGCCAGAGTTGCATCTTACACTCAATCGAACTCTGCGATGATCTGACCTTGTAGCCATTGAGAACACAGATATTTTGTTGAAGAAATCAATAGAAGAAATCTTACAAGAAAATATCTCATACTCACACCAGTACACAGAGATAATGTGAAGAGAAAAGAGAAAATGTGATGGAATTTTGCTAAAACATTAGTGTCTGACCATTGGCTGAAGACAAAGTAATGGTCAGTTAAACAAGCTCATGTTTTAGTCTTGAATATGCCAAAAGCTGTCATGAAGAAAGAAAACAACCCTTAACAGTCTTCCATGTTCAACAAGAGCAAGATTTGATACTATCTTTAGAAGAAAGCTACTGTTTTATTTAATACTTTCCTTTATAAACAGAAAAGAACAGTGCCTATCTTTTTGATGTGTTCAAAACAAAATTTAAGACTATCACATTTATGGATGTCAAGAAGGTCCCAGAAGATTACATTCTGTGCAAACTTCCAAGACAGTTGTGTTTCTGAAGATGTTGACAGAGAAGACTTGGTCTTTAAACAAGTAAAAGGTCATAACATATTTCATAAATTATAAGAGGACATAATTTCTCCAGAAGTAGAAGCTGTTAGCATGGCCCTGATATACTTGCATTGTGAATTTGTCTTTTCACTCCTTAAAAGTTTCTTAATAGTTTGTTCCTTAGAGGTACCTATTTTTGCTATAGCCATTCATGGATTTTCTTTAAGGTATACAAATATTTTTGTAAGATATGGAAAATGTATTTTACTAATTGCTTTGTGTTGAGGTACCCACTTATTTTCCAAATAAAGGGAATGATGTTCTTACATATAATTTTTAATTTCTTTGACCAGTAGAATCTTCTTGAATTCCGTATCCAAATTTTTAAAAAGACTCCCAAACATGCAGTACATGTGGTTGTGAAGTCAGTGTATGGTCATAAACATAGCTTTTGGGAACTGTGAATTACTCATATATTTCCTAATCAAATGTTGAAGTTTGTTACTGACAGCCCAAAACCTTAATTTAGAAATATCATTCTCATGAAAGTTGATAGGCCACTATTTTTCTTTGCAGAATTAATTCTTGAATTTTAGCATATCTAATTCTTAAGACTTCTGAAGATATTTATCCATGCTCTATCAGGAAATGACAGCACAGAAAAATTTATTCTGTCTGAATGCTTTACTTAAATGTGATAAAGGTGATAATGAAGAATTAGTTGGTTCTTTGTGTACTGAAAATCTGATTAAACAAAAATGTTTGACTTCCCTTGTATTACTTGTAGCTTGGAGTTCCTTGAGAAAATGAAATTCAACCTATATGAATGTACTTGCAACGATTTTGTGATGCGATATATATGTTCGTTTTGTCATAAGTAAATTACTCCAAAACAAGTTTGTTTTTCTTTTCTGTATTTAAATATTTTGAGACTGGAAATATAAATGTAGCTTACTGTTTCTGAATTTCATCTCTCTATATTTCTTTCTGATAGTGAATTTCACTTTTTTTTCTTTCATTCTGTTCTTTTCCTGTGTGTCTCCTTACCAGAATACATACACAAAAGCCCCAAAAATTAAGTACTCAAAACGTCTTTGCATACATATTGTAATATTTTTAACTTCACTAAAAAATGCAGGGGCTTAAGTGAGGTTTTTTACCAGATTTGTGCCATCAAATTAAGTTTGTTACAAAGTATGTTGAGCAATTTTCGTCCTTGAGGAGAATAATGAACTTATGACTCAATTCTGACTGAATCATTACTCAATATATCCATGATATATTTCTAGTCATTTAGAAGTAGTGGGAAAGAAGGAATTCAAGTCTTTTTATTTGCAAATTTTTTTCAAATGTATTTTTTTATGAACATTGGAATTTTTTTCCACACTTTGACTGGGTTCTTTGTCTTCTTTAGACAAATTATTGACAGCAGTTTTAACCTGTGCTTCACTGGGAACAAATGCCTTGGCAGCTGGCCATTGTAACAGATTTTCTGGGTGACATGCATATTCTATACTGATCTTGCCAAACCTTGGTGTTTCAGAGAGCTTCCTTTTCAAGAGCAGGTGTTCATTTATTCCACATCATTCTGCAACCTTGGCAGATGAGATAAGATTCAGAACTAGTGCATAAGGGCTCATTGATCTAGCTCCATGGAAATAAATCTTAACACTTGGAGCCTGAAGTAGAAAATCCAGAAAGAGGCAAATTTTGAAGTGGTGAAATAGTTGGTTGGGTTTAGAAAAAAGGGAGGAGTTCTACATGGACATACTACCATATTAATTTCTCTGGATTTTGCACTTTTCAATGGAATATGACAATGGTTTTTCTGAACAGGAATCTTACAGTATTAACAAAAATCTCTTTGCATAAACAGCTGTATCTGATTGCAATAGTTTTATTCTTTGTTAAAATAAATCTCATTACCTCTATTCTTTTACTTTTAATATCTTGAATTTATCAACGTTGTTTTAATTACACATAATGTAAACCATCAAAATTCATCATTAGTGCAAATCACATGCCTGGAATCTGATAGCAAAACTGTGCTTGAGAACTGAATGTGTGCTAAAAGCCTTTAAACTAATAGGGAAAATATTTTCAGCCTGTGCAGTTCCATGGATATTGTACACTTGAGGGACATAAATATTTGATAAGTTTCATACAGCAGCAAACTCTATTTTCCATTTACTTTCATTGCCACCACCTCTATTCCCTTGCTTAGAAAATAGTAAATGCATTTTATCTTTAAATTACTCCCTCACCCTTGCATAGACAACCTCAATTAAACCAGCTGCAGAAAACATTTGTCCTATGCATTTCTTTCTTTATCCCATGGTCAGTGTAGATGTTTGCAAACTGTTTATCTGGCTTAGGTCAGAAAAATAAACAATTGTTGCTTATTAAGCCTGCTGAGAGAGAAAATAAGCTTACTATAAAAGATATAGAGTATGTGTAGAAAATAAAATTCAGTTAGAGCCACCTAGCTGTCCCATTCTGTGGACTGAAGACTTTCTGTGATGATTCAGAATATTCTTATCACAATGATACACGATCTTGTTATGTGTGCCCAGAGAATCTATTGTAAAATGATAGTGCTTTTAAAGGGAGGAAAAAGCAAGAAATTAAAATATGACTGCAGCTCTTGGAGAAATTTCTGATCTTACTTCATGCGTAAAAAAACTGCTTAGTGATTCTTATCAGTGTACACTGGAAAGGATGCAGGCCAACAACCAAGCTTCAGGTGGGTTATGGAGCTTGTGTTGCTCTGTGATGACACAACTGCTCAGATGGAGATACCTGAGCTTACTGCAGTGTATGTCTGTGTTATCAAGAATTACAGAAATTTACTGTCCCAAACAAAAGTTATGTTTCTCAAATCATGAAACAGTAGCTATAATTGTGTGAGAAATAAGTATCTACCTTCTAAGATAGATTTACATCTCTCTTTTGAATGTAACCACAAGTCAGGTCTTTGTGATTCTGCTGTGTTTTTGAACCGACATTCCAGTCTAGAAATGACAAAAGAAAGTTCATCAAAACAGATATGTTCCTGAGAAATATTTTATTCCCATTGAACTAACCTCTGTGCAATGTTTTTTAAGCAAAAAAAATTACTGATCAGCCCAACTCTTTTTAAGAAAAATATCAGTAATTTTTAGATTTTCAGCAAGATTGTAAGCTTTTCTGTAATGGTTCAAGACAAAAATGTTTGTAGTTATCAGCATGATACTAACACTGACATCACAGTGACATACTCTTTCTTCTACATTTTGGAATCCTTTTTCTTCATCTGCAAAGCAGTAGAAAAAGATGCTATGTTATTATGTGTTTTGGACAGACTTAATTTGACTTCAAAAGCTGTAGGTTAATTTTGCATAATTAAAAGAAAATTGCCAAAGCACTTTGATACCACAGCATAAAGGTGTACATGGGGCAATGCAGAGGAAAACATATTGAGAAAAAACCATTAATATTATTAATATTAATATTATTTATCATATTAAGTACTTAAAATATAAAAATTTTACTTTTAAATAAGAGAGGAGTAAGAGATCTCTACTTGGTCTCTTAATTGAATTTCAGAAGTAGCTTTGGCAAAAAAAAATTTCAAAGAATGTGAAATTATATTTGAAATATTCTAAAAGAATTTGTACTCTGCATATAAAAAATAGACAAAATTCTTAGTATTGGGAATATCTGTTCTGAGTCTTTCCATGCTTTTTCCTGGGTGCTTTCTTCTTGTTAAGATCTTTTCCTTCTTGAAAGTAAGTCTAAAGCAACACAAACAACCTCATGAGGTCTTAACCACAGGTTTTAATGAAAAAAACCTGTCCAAAGAAGTTTCATAAAATTTAACTTATATTGTCTTGGTTTTGTCCACAACATAACCCTTTCATGTAAGTGTAGTTATTTTTCCCTCCATCCCAAGTGCCTCTTTCTTTCTTCATAGCCCTTTTATTTTCATTCTGCAGTACATTAATTCAGGAGATACATCATCCATGGAAAACACTTCTGTAGCCAGGGAAGATAACCATGGGTATTGGAGAAACTGGACACTGTAAGCCTGTTTATAAGGACTCTAGAGAGGAAAGAAGGGATCCCAGCTGGAAAATATCTGGGATTAGGAGAAGGTAAAGTGCAAAGTACCTATACTCTGACAGCTGCCTATGATCAGTCAAAGAGCAGTATTACTATATTTATTGTTCTGCAGGCAGGAGAAGTATTGCCATGTAATCCTGGTTTTGGTGATAAATATTTTTTCATAGCATAAATCATGAAGACATATATGTGTATTTGCATTTTAATAGAGAAAATCATAGAGACCTATTGAGCCTGTGTTTTCTTTTTAGGATCTTTTAAAAAGTAATACTATGTGAAAGCATGTTCCTACAGTTGTGTAAAGTACTCGAGTTTCAGAATAAAACTATTCCTGGAGACTTAAAAACTAGTTTTCTAGATTATGTAGCTCCTAGATACTTTCAGTACTGTACGTCTCTTTACCTACAGCTGTCACACAAATGCCTACGGCTAAAATACATCATAGTGAAAGACAAGACTGTAGATTTGGAAATGCAAACTGCACAATAGAAGTAGGTTCTAATATTTTAACTGATTTTGACAAGCAGTAAGTTCATATTTTGTTGCTAATGTCACTGTAAGTTTGTTTCTCATTTACTGAGACAAAGATAATTCACGGTTTTTGCTAGAAAATTCTTAAAATTCCTTTACTTTTTCTATGTAAGAGAACTCACAGCATTTTAGCCTTTCCTAGTTGCTTTGATTAATATCTGAAGCCTTTGAAAAATATTATTCTTTTGAAAGCATTTATTTTGAAATTTTATTTTAAATAGCAATATCAATAATTGCTCTTCAATTTCAACACTGTTCTACTCTAACTTGTTACTTACAACAGGTTAACTTTCTGTTTGTTCAGTTGGTGTCATTGTTTTACTAACCCTATTTTTACAAACTTCTGCATTTTTATTTGTCTTGTCTTAGTAATACTAGCGCACTGGTGAATGCAGAAATACTCTTCTCATGAGGACCTGTAGTGTGCTGCTGCTGACCTTTAAAATGTCCAGGCTTTTTTGGATAGTATTCATTTGGAGATCTTAATCCCTCAGAAAAGACATTCCTAGAGGTCTTGAGAACAGAAACCAGAAATATCTATTAGTCACTTTTGTGTGTATGTATGATCAGGAGAAAAAAACAATTGTATATGTTTCTAAAGCGGAATTATAATCCTTTTTGTCTTCTTTGAAAAAAGATGTGTTTCTAATGAGGAGTTATAATCCTCTTCATTTCAAGAAAGGATGTGAGTAGATTTTTCTACTAGAAAAAAATGAACTGGAATGTATTCAGTGATTCTTGAGGCCCATCTGGCATTGGACACCAGTATAACGGCCAGGAGGAGCCTTTCAGACTGGGAAACTGTATGTGTGACAGTGTACCTTAACACTGCACGACAAATAAGTGTTGCACCAGACTCCCAGGCATTGTACTGGCTGTTTACTCTGAGAAAAACTGCACATGGAGCAGAACGTGAACAAACATTTTGGTGATACTTAACCATCCTGACTTCAGGTGTGTGGGAGTGGGCACCATCTAGAAAATGAACTGTCTTCTTTTTTTAGTGCAATTTTGGAGCCCATTCAGTCAGCATAGCTCTTCAAAAGCCTGTTGGTAGGAGTCTTTCAAGCTGTAGTAAGGTTTAAAATAAAAAAGGCCAAACCAAAAAAAAAAAAACCAAAACACAAAAAAACCTTTCAACAGCAGAGCTGCAAATTGTTCCATGCTGAAATACCATCTGCTCTCCAAAAGAAAGGATTTTACTAGAATGCAGTATGTTTGGCTGAAGATGCACCCTGCTGTGTGTTTTGCATTTTTCCTTTGTTGTGCTTGCCCCACCACATTAGATACTTTCTGAAGTCTTTGACTTCTTTACTAAATATTAGTCAAGTGGATCTGAAATGTCTACTTTCTGTCTGAAGGGATGCCCACGTTTAAAAGAATTCTTACGTTCCTTATCATCGTCATCTAAAGTATTATATTGACCTTTTCATGTCTCTTTAGAGTGGTTTTCCTCAGAAGGTATTACTCGAGAAAACAGAAGTCTTTTAAGGTCATATAAATGACCTCACATAAATTTATTGTCACTTTTGCTATGTGGAAATGAGCAGTTTTCTGTCATTAGAGGTTACACTTGCAGATTCATCAGGATTTTTTTTACTGACCTTACAGGAATTTATTGGCAAAATGTAGTGCCAGCCTTCATGCATTTCTGTCTTCCTAACCTATAGAAAAGTTTATTTCATTTGAGGATCTGATGAAAAAAGGTCTTGCTGGTTTGGCCCTGTTTTGCTGGCCCTCTCTTATCAGCATTTTTGGTGTATGAAAATTAGATTTACTTGCAAATATTTAGAAGTAAGAGTGAGTCTTCTATACTGACAGCAAACACAAGCTTCTGGTTTTGTCTGGCAATTTGTGGAAATTGGAGTTTTTTTCTTTGCATTTCTCTCCAAGAAGGACTGCCCCTTAGTGGAAATTCATTTGCATAAAACTGTACAGTTACTCGTATCATGCAAATTTCTTTGTAGTATATATATATATATGTCATTCTTTCATGGCTCAGAGCCCAAGCATAAGCCAATTTTAAAAAAAAATCCAGTTGTGAATCTGCTGATTCTAAAGATGGTTTTCTGGAGGCCAATTTATGTGATCGTAGGTAATGTTTACTAAGGCCATTGGGCTACTTTCCTTTAGTATCTCATTGAATTGCAGGAATGTAATTATTTGATTTCAGGAACGGGATTTTTTTCTTCTGCACATCTCATCCTTCAAACAAGTCTCTTTATGGAAACACTATTTAACAGGGTTTTTTATATTCTGAATTTGCTGCCTTTAAAGTGTTTATAAAGTTAGTTTATTGTGTTAGAAGCATTTGTACTCTCACATACTACTAGAAGACAGTAAAAAAGAAAGAAATAGTGTCCATTTCATCTGCATTGTCTTGGATCTTGTATTACCTGTTCTCTAGGTTTCCTCAAGGAGTCCTTCTCTTTCTAATGTGGGTACTGAAATTCTATTTAAAGATCTATGTAAATAGAGTAAGATTTTGACTTCACTCTAGCTCTCAGTAGTCTGTAAAGCTGAGTCTACTGATAGTGGTCTAAATTTTCAAATTACCTATTTTGATGAATAAATTTTGGTAATTTTTCCCATAAAAAAAGCAAATACTTTTTCCCCCCCAGTATATATCTCTGGCTATGTAAATCTTCTCTTAGCGTGTAATGTTGAATAAGAATAAGGAAAGGCACACAAGAAATTATGTAACTGTAAAAGGAAGATGTCATCTCTTCTTTATATAGTGCCTGCATGCTCTATATGGAAGCTAGTCAGTAATGTGTTTGGAGTCTTTGAGGTGTTAGATGTAAGGTAATTTTGTAGCATTGCTGGAACTCTAAATATTTACCCTTTAATATACCCAGTAAGTGCACATTTGGCTCCCTGACTATGCATCCTGCATCCACGCTGAGATTTGGCCACCAGGAGTTGTCTAGCTATTCAAAAAACAACTGTATTCACAGTGCTCAGTGAGTTTTGTGAGCTACGCAAGGGAATATTTTACTGCAAATTGATTTTTTTTTCCATCATCTCTTTGGATGATTTCTACTAGGCCAGGAAGCAGATGAAATCCCTGCAGGCAGCTGAATTCTTGTACTCTGTGCTAGTGTCTGTAACCTAGCCTGGTTACTTTTAACCCATGATTGAAAAGTGATTGGCAAAACCCATGTAACAGACCATGTAATGGTCCTTGCATTAAAATGGAGTGGAATGTCAGACTCTTATTTTTTAGAAGAATGCAGGGGGTTGACTAGTCATCGGAGCATAATTTTGGAAATTTCCCATGATATTTATCTGCAGCATGTGGAATTAGAATCAATTATAGTTGTTACAATAGCAGTTAGAATGCTTTTCATAGTGTTCCCTAATGATTTTTGCCTGCAGCATATAGAGCTCTGTAATCTTCACGTGGGGAGGAGATCATTGATTTTGGAGAGAACTTTTGTGCATTCTTCTGCACTCAGGCACTGTTAGATTTGTCTGCGTGTAAAGAAAAAGACTACAGGCTTTGTCTTCAGTAAACTAAAGAAAGAGTTGTATAAATCCATACCAAAAATGTTGCAGTTATTAGCAAAGTATATATAATTCAAATATTTTTATAACATTTCCTATGAGTTGTTTGCAGTTTGCTCACGTTCTTTATGTCTTAGCAAACAGAGAATATCGTAACTTTCCATGTTAGATAAAATCCTGTTCATAAAATGGAAATTCTCAAATCGACACTGTTTCAATAAATTAAATAGTAGACTAGTGTCCTGGTTTCTGCTGTCATCTATGATGCAAACTCTCATAAAAATGTGAATGTCATTAGCTTGCATATTTCTCTTATACATTGTTAATCAGTTAATCTTCAGCTTGTTGGTAGGCTCTTCATGTTGTTGGCATCTAATCAAAATAACTGTAGTTCATTTAAAATTCAGTATTTTAGTCTATTTCATTTCACACACGTTGAGGATCTGGTCTGCAAAACAGCACTCTTCCAAATCCTTGAGTATCTCTCTATATGATGTTTACTGCTCTCAGTTTTATTTCATGTGTTGCATGTTCAGAGAAGACATAGTTCATGTACTTGGCAAGTGAATCAGAATAAGCTTGTCTAGGATCTGCTAATAAACGTAATTACAAATGAAAAGTTCAGAACTCTTCAATTATCTCCAGGCAGAACAGCTAATGCAAGACACAAAGTAGGAAGGTTGTCTTAAGCTTGATACTTTGTTTAGAGTTCAGTGGAGAAAACCAGAAATGGGTAATTATATAATGAACCAAAGCCTGTCCCTGTCTTGCTTTCTCAAATTCTTAAAATAAAAGGAGCATCAGTTGTGCACTCTGTATACAATTTTTCTACCTGAAATAGCTAAAGTTGTGAAATGTTTCTTAGTTGTTAATTCAGAGAAATCACTTGGGTTTATAAAAGACTATGGATATATTTTAATTTTGGCTTTATTTAAATCTTTAATATAAAAAGAGTTGAAAAGAAAGCTTAGATTTACACATCCACTTGAAAATGCTAAAATATTTTAAAAACAGAATAACCCACAACCTTTGAAAAATATCTGAAAATCATAATTACCCTTCCAACAGATGGGTTTAAAGGGACATTTTCTGGAGTGTTTGGGGTGGGTGGGTGGCTGAAAACATTGCTCAAAATACCTGTTAAGGTAGTCAAAACTCTCTTGCTGGACTATATAACTCTGTACAGCTCCTTCACTACCTCAAAAAGAAGTGTAGGGGTAGTCAAAATAAATGAATTGTCTACTTGCCGTTTATATGGATGATAGATCACAAACTTGTCTGATTCTTCCATTTCAAAAATTTTGTCTATATTCCCCTTGTGAGTATCCCGAGTGTGGCCTGTTATCACACCAGAAAAGCTGTTGAATACAACACGGCTTTGTTCTCATACGTGAGTGATCATCTTCACATGTAAATGTAGGTGAAGGTGTGTGCCTGGAATAACGACATTCTACAGGCATACTAGATATCCCAGACAGATGGCTTATCTTTGCGTTCCTGAACCTAGACATAACTGCCATGGACCTAAAAATTGATGCAGCAGAAAAAGCATATTCTCCAATTTCATTTCAAAAATTCCCTAGCGTTTAATCTAAACTAAGTTGTATAAATACTTATAGATAAGTATGTTATGGATACACGTAAATCCATATCTTTTACATTAGCAAATTATTTTTTTTCAAATGTACTTGTCTTTAATTCCTTTTTTTTTTTCTCAAACCTTTCTGTCTGTTGACCGTTTCACTTCTAAATTTTTTTTTTCCCAGGAGTAAAATATATTGCTCTTAGCATAGTGTTACAATGAAGAGACTGTATAGGAGCTCAGTAAAACTTCCTGAGACTGTGACATTTTTTGTATGGTAAATGGCTTACTTCTGGAGATAGCTGTGCTAACCTAATTAAATTAGTGCAGAAAGGCTGCAGTGGATTAATTTTGAGAGTTTCAAGTTTAAAAAATAGGGGTTTACAATTATTATGCTTTAATTTTAGTGTAAAATTTACATGTTTTCATTTCCTCAAAAAAAAAGTGTTTTTAAAATAAAGTTAGACATAATGTTAAACTATTTTATCAACCAGGCATTAATGTTGCTCAGTTCATGTTTATTGAACAAATGAGTAGACTTTTAAATTGAACATAATAAAATGAAAACAAATTTGATATTCACCAAATGTGACCATAGTTGACACAGGACTTATAACAGCAATCTTAGGTAAAAATCACTGCTGTAAAAAAGACAAATGTCTTTTATTTCTATAGTAATAGCAACTATGTGTCCCTAAAATAGCTATTGTTCCTTTTCTATAGTGATCTTGCTTTAAATTACCCGTAAAATTGATAAGATAATACATTACATTAGAAAGCTTTTAGGTTCAAACCTTTTGAGAGTATGAGAAAAGTCATTTGTGTCTCAAAGACAGACTAACACACTACCTGGATATTTTCTGTGTTTAACTATAATAAAATTTTAAATAAGGAAAATCTGATATACATCTTCCATACTATACATATTATTTGAAAAGCTTTGATTTCACTGCCAAAGTAGTACTACTTTTGTGAAACATTCTCTTGAAATTGTTTTATTATATCTATGGTTTCTATCTAAATACGATATATTGTCTTTTTAATTTTTGCTTTGTTTTGTTTAATTTCTCTTTCTGGAACTGCTTCAGTGAAATAATTTACTGGAAGGCAGATATTTCTGGCTGCGAAATGTGAGATTAGCAAGCATCCCATCACAGTGGTGCAACTGTGAAGAACTAGAGAGCTCTCTAGCAGTAGAACAATCCAGCAAAACAGGAGATACGTGAGAAATGAGAGCCAGTCCTCATGGACCATGGCTGCTGGACAATGTTCTCTTATTTCAGGATTGGCCTGTCTTTTTCTGCTTCATGTAGAATCTTTCCTTTCCGTAGTATTTGGAATTTAGGAAGAAGATCAAAATTTGTAATAATAAAATATTCTAAAGCCAACATAAACTATACTCAATGACTGCAGATGTTTCCCATTTTAAGGTTAGGGAAGGGCCTAGGAAGGTTCTCCTGGTCTATAGATATCACCTGATATTTATATCTAGAGGTATAGATGAAACTGTACCTATTCAAGCTGTCAGTGTACTGCTGAAATTCATGCAGTCTTTTTATTTCATATTTTGAGCAAATACCCTTTAGATATGTTTCATTCTGCATTATTTGAAATCGACTTGATTTCTTTCTATAAAGAAATTGTAGAAAGAAAACTCTGTTTAACTGTAAGTTACAGTCTTAATGTAAGACACTTTGTGTAAGGTTTAGGTTGGTCCTGCTTGGCCCCATACTACATGGTTAAAAAAAATTATTAGTAAACCTCTGCTGCTCTTAGGATAAAAATGTTATATGGGAAATTTACGTTTATTATTTAGCATGTTTCCCCGTTTTATTGCCATTGTTGTTTCACAGATCTCTTCTGGCTTCCATGTGCCTGTCTTTAAATTAGTTCCCTAACCTTAGATTTCTATGAGGAAAAAAATAATTGTATCTAAGTTACAAATGAACTTTTGTGAAAAAAGAAAGTAGTCTTTCATGGTAAAGCAGTAGGTGAGTAAGAGCAATATGAAATATAATTTCAGAGTCTGTTCTTGACATAGAATTTTCTTGTTTGTCTCCCATATATTATTTGTAAATGTCTTTTTTATTTTAATACACAAGTATAAATGCTATTTCTACTCTACATAGAGAGTGAAAATGAAATGCATGCTTGATGCAGATTGATCTTGCACTAGATTCTAATCTGTTTGATTGAGAGTTATTTTCCTCAATACAGTTATTCATTCCTTTACTTTGAAATTTCTCATTTCATTGAATACTTGAGTTTTCTGTTCCTGCTGGAGTCAGTAATAAAGGCTGTTTAATTCCAGTGGGAGATAGCTTAGGTTTTATATATATTGGCTTTTTGAAGCCAAAGATGTTGGTTGCAGATGTTTCTGTTCACAAGAAACACATAACTTAACCTGAGATATTGGTAGAATGAAATTTAATGATTCTGTTCCAATAAAAAACTTCTGGTTTATATCACTAAGATTTTCAGCTGTAGACTTGAGAAATTATGTAACATACTGGTCCACAGAGACTTTGCTTATGACCTATATCTTCAAAGTTGTTATCTATAAAAAAAAGTAAATGTAAATTTGCACTGACTAAATTATACCTCTAGATTGTTTATTCTAAGTTCATTAGCAAACACTTATGTTTATATTTTATTTATGTCTGCAAAGTTGCTTATTGATAGATTCATTGGTTCGTGGTTTTAAATGATATCAAGATTTTTATTACCATGTAGAGGAATTCAAGCAGCACATTTTAAAGTGTTATACATATTCATATTTTTTTTAAATATGTACAGTGGCATAAATTAATCTCATGGAGCATTCTTCATAACTAGTCATGTCCTGCTGGATAACAACTATCTACCCCATCATAACCTATTTCTTAATTTTGTACCTGGTGTATATGTATATGAGATGTATATATGACATATAATGCTTCCATTAAAGTCATATAATGCTTCCATTAAAAGATTATGGTTTTCTTTCCAGACAGAAATATTAAGAATATTCAAAATTTCACACTGAAGCTTTCTATAGTTCCTTTTTCTACTACTTTAATTGAAGTTATTCTACCCTTTTGGCTAGTAAACCTGACAACTTGTACACTGAGGAGTATCTCAGGGCCTTGGAGAGGAGTGGTGGAATTAGCTAGAACAAGGATGGAGAGAGAAGAGAGAAGTGATGCTGTGTTTCTGCTGCTCATTCCCCAGAGCAGATGAGCTTTCTGTCTCCCAGCTTTGAAGAGAACTAGCATGGTTATCAGCTCTGATTGTTTCTCAGGCAAATAGATGTTCAAGGGAATAGGAGTAGCCAAGATGAAGACAGCCTGAGGATAAAGGAAGCAGGTGAGTCAAAAAGAGGATTTTGAGATAAAAGTGATGTAAAACATGAGGACATAGAATCAGAAGTTGCATATGATGTAGAATAAAGAGAAAAGGCTATATAGTGTCAATTAAATGGAAGTTTTAATTGATACCATAGCCAACAGTCTAGGCTTTTTGAGTTCTAGAAATCCACTGCTATCAGCCAACAGTTGTACAACATACACACCCTGTCCTCTTCACCAGCAGAAAGATTTTTGAGATAAAAAAGATCATTGAAGGAAGCTGAATATTTGGTATTTTATACATATGCTTCTGACCACTATGCCCTTGTCAGTTGCTGGAAAGTTTCTGGAGAACAAAGTATTCACATCTCACCTCTCATTTTAATTTTGTTATTTTGGGGTTTTAAACACAGAGAATTGGAAATGGCAACAGCAAAGTGTGCTTTGATTGTATAAAGAGCTGTATAAATATAAGTGTTCTGAGAAATCACATTAATTTTATTCTGAGTACTAAACTGAAAAGTCACTTGGCAAATAACCTGTTTGTTCCTCTGTTCCATCACCTGAAAAAAAGGAGGATGCTACCTTCTCTAAAATGAAGATGTGCGAAACCCACAAATACCTATTAAATATGTAAGAGATTTGTAGAACATTCCATTTAAATAGATGAGTGCACAGAAAATTCATGAAGCGATGTTTTCTGAGCTTGCTAGTTTGGATAATGTACTTAAAAAAAAGAAAAAATGTGGCTTAAAGCCTGGTGTAACTCAGTCTATTTGTGAATGAGAAAAAATTACTGCAGAGTTCTATTTCAGTACATATTTCATAGGAGTTCCATTTGGGAGAAATAGTTCTGTTCAAGGCTGAGGAAAAGGATTGAGGGATTGATTCTATGAACACTAGGTAAGAGAGATTAAAAGGGAACTTATTTTCTAGTTTTATGATCCATGGCATTGTCATTCACTTTATAATTAGAGTGCTAAAGGTTTCATAGAATTCATATTACAAATTGTTATTGTTTTCAATCAGATCAAACCTTAAACACTTATAATTGTTTCAATCATCATCTATGCATTATTGATACATATAATGTGTTTATAACCTATTTATTAACAAGAATGAATTGTTAATTTGTTTAATATAAAAATTTTAGATAAATGATATATAAAGTATATGTAATGGGCAAAGTGTTTGAATTAATTGACCCACTTCTTCATTATTTGTATCGTGTTTGTGCAGCTAGTTTGTTTCATTCCTGTCCCTTTAGCTTTAGAGTGATTTTGAAGCTGACAAATATTGTCTGTGTTAAGTCAGCCAGAAGGTTTTTTTAAGATTATAAAGATTGACTGTGTTATGCCTGGATGAATTGTATTTCAGGTAGTGACTGCTCTGTGTCAGCAGCTTTAATACTTATTAACTGCTAGATTGAGATTTGTCTCGTTAAACAGCAGTGAACCTATTGTACTGGAGACTCTCTAACAGCTAATGACAGCACAGATTTCTGTACATTGTCATAATCATCAATGTCCCAAATATGAGTGTTGTAGTTTCTTTCCAAGATGTGAATGTATAAGTTTTTGCATGTATATAAATAAATTATTTTAATTTATACTTTTCCTGGAAAAGTTGCCCTGGTTTACATTACAAGCTGTAACAGTATGGATAAAATCAATCTTCCCAAGCAGGGACAACTCCCTCTGTTTTCTCTTCATAATGTGTTCCTCTCTCACCAGAAGCATTACCCACATGGGCACAGATAAACAAATCCAGAATGAACATTTATAAATATCTCATATGTAAGTTTTTTTATTTGAATGTGTAACAATGAAGGTGTCAAATCTACAGGTGTAATGTCATCTAGTTCTGGATATCTACCTCATATTCTGTATATTTTATTGAAGCTGCAGTGTTAATTTGATTTTAAGTCAATTGGACAAGCCATGTTCTCAGTCAAGCACATGCTCAATACTTTACTAAATGGAGACTTGTGTAGGTACCTAAATAGTAGCTGAGCCAATTTCTTTGACAAGCTGTGAGGTTGTGCAGCCAGGAGCTTTTTCTTAAATTAGTTCTTTGTTAGAATTACAATTGACAGGGCTGGGAGAGGCAACACTGATACCTTAAGGAAGCATACATCCCACAGAATGATCATTTACCTGCCCATCAAAGAAGAAAAATAAGGAAATATAGTAATGAGAATGCTAGTTTTCTGTCTGACTGGCAAAGAAAATGAGGTATTTCACTTTAAAAAAGTAGTTCCAGGATAGCTTCCCTTTGTTGTTGAGAGTTATGGAATAGATAAAAATACAGAGTAGCTCTTCAGGATGTTGTGCAGTCTCTGCTAAAGCTTGGAAAGTACCTTCACTACATGAAATCTAAACCTTTGATCATGACTCATGATGAGACTTTGCTGCCAAGCCGCTGTTTCTCTGCTGTCACTACAGCTCAGATCTGCATTTTGCCAGAAGGTACTAATCAGGTGTATTGCTTCCCAGTGCTGATTTATTAATGTATAATACCTAGTGGTTCTCATCATTCACTGGAAAGTTATCCAAGTTCAACAAATACTTTGGCAGAATACTTTGGCACAGCAGAGGAAGTAAACAAGCTATTTGATTATTGATAAAATAGTACAGTCCCGTATGATAGAAAGTGGATTTTTGTACTCTCACAATTGAGAATTGTTGAAGTATGACCAATGAAAAATGGGATGAAATTATTCTATATGCTGGTTAATTCAGAACTACCTTTTTAGATATATTCAACTAATAGATTTTTCATTTAATTATCTTCCTTGGTGGACATTATAGTGTGTGTATGTGTGTGTGTGTGTGTGTGTATAAAAATATATCTATATGTATAATTATCCGTATCGAGTTATTCTAAACAGTGTTTCAGCTATTCAGGAAAAGAGACTGTAGATAGCCTCCTGTTTTGGTTTTTTTTTCTTCCCTTTCAGATTTCAGAGCAGTTAAGATGGATGGAAAAAGAGAAGCATGTTGGTTGTCTTGGGATAAGTACATAAAGTGACTCCCAAACTAGGAGGAGAGGACCTCTTCTTCCTTGCTGCTTAAGTTGCCATGCTTTGGGCTTTGATGAGAATTAGAACCACATTTCTTTATGTTAGCTGTGTCTTTAAACTTAGCTACAAACTGGTTTTTAATACAATTTCTCTCAAATATAAAATACATTTTTATTTGGATTAGAAAGTTTATTATATCAGTTGATTGTAACACAGAAATTATAGATGTCTGTGTCAGGTGGATTTGCTAAATATAGTTGTTTGAATAGCTCAGTATTATAGATGAAGGCTTCTTGAAACAGTATTTTTTCTCATTGACAAATCAGCCTATTTCATTTTACTACCAGTCTGTATTAAGACAGTTAATTATTTGGTATGTATATGTGCAATCCATCTGAGATTTAATTACCATGAATATAAGTGAAGAAATATGTTCAATGCATATGGTGAAAATGCAAATCTAAGATATATTTCTGATCTAGAAGGTATCATTATAATTAGTGAGCTTGCTGAATTACTTTTTTCTCATCACGATAATGCAGGTTTTTAAACATTACAATTTGAACTGGAATATTGAGTACTTAACAGGGGACAAAGGACAATAAGAACATGGGACAGTTCTGGATGAAATCGTGGCTAATTTTAAGCAGTGTACAAAAAATGTACAAATTCAGTTGCTTTTGCTCAGGTTTAATTGTTATCTTTTACTCAGATCAAGACAGCCATCTATATGAGTAAGGGAGGGAGGGATTTTGTGCAATGCGTTATATTTTATTAAAATGCCATGTAATCTCCAGGTCCTCATATTTCAAATGAAAATAACCATGAAAGAAAGAATTTTACAATTTGCATATGCACTAAGAATAAAAAAGGTATTAATAAATGAATTTGTAAATCAGGTTTTTGAAGGTCTTAATAATTTTCCTTTTGAAAAAATATTTTGTTGCACAATTTTCTGTATTTATAAATATTGATGCTGCTACAAGGAGGTTTTGCAAACTTTAAAATATTTAAAAAACCCTTGAATTCCAGGAAACTTTTGAATTTATGTTGGACTACTGACCTAAGCTAGTATTAAGATTCTAAAATTTCTAACTAAAATTTCTCAAAGAATGAAATTTAGATTAGAAAAGGGCTTTTTATAACTATGTATTTTCCTAGCACTAGAGCAGAGCATACTTGTATTGATATAGGATAAGCAAGCAGTTGTTTATTTCAATTTTATTTTTGTGAGTCTATTAGGAAAAAAATGCTAGATAGAACTGAGCTGAACTCAAGGTTCCTTGCCTTGAGACCATTATATTCCATTTGCTTTGACTACAGACAAGATTCCAAATATTTTTCTGCATTTAAAAGTATGCTGAAGGACCAAATATTTCACCTTTATTACTTCAAGTATTTCAGCATTTAACCACATAAGAAAACATTGGCTCTTAAAGTTGGCAATAAAGCTGTGCATCTTTTGTCACTAAAGGATTCCTCACATACACATTCAGTTTGAGCAGTGTCTTAGGGCTCCATTTTCAGGCCACTTTATTATAAGTGTGCAATTTTTCTTTTGATTTTTGTTTTGAAGCCTCTTTTAAGGATTTTATTGAGTTTTTTATGTTTGTGAAAGTTCTTTGTATCAGACTGAAGGCAAAATGTAGAAGTAAATAGGATAGAAAATTGTGGATTTTTATGGTGGAAAATTATAATTTTTGTTGTTGGTCTGGTGGCAATGGAGCCTGTGTGGGGACTTGATGTGTCCATGGTGAGATAATTACAGTGACATTCAAATATCTTAAGTAATATCTTTTTGATGATGGAAGATTTCTCTAAGTTAGAGAATCACAGCACATTCAGTTGGGATGGATGTTGTGAAGGTAAATATTTTGTTCTTTTTATGTTAATGAAGGAGTTGTGTGAGATGTTACTGAGCAACTTCTGGTTGCAGGTTCCTGAGGTGTTGTTCCTTCATATAATTCCCTGGGTAACAAAGTTATCCTAACCAGTCCACAAAGGTGATCTCTGGGATTTTCTTTTTTTTTTTTTTTAATGCAAGATAATATAGTGATCTGATAAAGGGATGGGTTTGTGGGAGCTGCTTCCGAGATCCAACATAACCAGACTATATACCCACTGATTAAAGTTGTCATCTTGGCCAGTGAGATTCTTCTGAGTAAACATGCATTATGAGAATGCACAACCTTAGGTATTTCAATTTAGTTTGAGAAATTTTGCATCTAAATAAGACTTGACAATTCCTCTTAGTCTTGGTCCCATGTTGAGTGCACTATCTGATGCAACTGTTAGCTGCAGAATGACTATGAAAGCCTGAGGACCAACATTTGATTTTCGGTATTAGCTGATATCTGATTAGCTAATATCCAATCATGGAGATAACAAGTCAAAGTAGATCCAGTAATGATGCATAATTTAATGTGCAAAAGGATACCTGCATATTTGTTTTTTATTTTCATGCAATTAGTTGCCTTTTTCCTGAAAATCCTTTTGTGACTTCGTTGGGGCATTATTTTTTCTTTTCTACATATCATGTTGCTTATAACTGTTCAATCAAAATAGTGTCTTATTTATTTTTCTACTGTAGTCTTAGCAATCAGGATCTCAGAATTAATTTTTTGTTAAAAGTTTTGGTGCTTGATAGGTAATTCTGTAATTGCAAGCATTCTTATTGAAGGCTAATTTAAATGAGAAATCCTCTCCTGAAAAAGACTAAGAAAGGTACTTTAGTTTTTAGCATTTGATGCAGTTTTATTCCAATTTTCAATAGATCTTGTATAACAGTAGAGGATTGGAGCAGAGTGGGGGTAATTCCTTGAGTGAGCCTGGGACACAGCCGGCAGTCACGTGGGATTGCGTATGCAGCACTTCTTGAGCAAGTTTCTCAGATCAAAGCACAGGGATGGTCTTTGATGATTCATTCCCAAATGTTGCTTCACCTCATTTGCAGCTTTGTAAAACCACATTGCGTATGTCTTGTTTTTCTTCTGTCCTTGAGACAGTATCAAGGGAGCTGGATTTCTTCTACCTGCTGCTAATCTGTGGTGTCCTGGAAACCTGTTTCAGATCAGGAAGTTGTGCCACATGTTGAGTAATTTCAGGATTCCAGATCTTCTTAAAAAATGTTACTTTTTATTCAGTACAATGTGTTCTTGTGGCTGCAATTAATTTATGCATTTAAAATATTGCATAAGAGTGGCTGGACTTCTTGAGGTTAAGTCTAGCTTAATAGAATTCAGAACTAAATCTGCATGTTTCATGATGGGCTGTGAAACTGTATTTGAGTTGATTGGCCATGAAAGCTGTGTGACAAGTGGTACAAATTTAGATATGAAGAAAATGCAAGCCTAGCCAGGCGTGGAAGACACAGAAGATTGTGTTATTTTGTTTTCTGTTTCAAGTTTATGTAGTTCTCTTGCATTTTACTTAGACTCTGCTGTCCTGTCCCTAATATTAGATAGAAAACTCTTTAAGAAAAATAAGTTAAGAAAAATGTTATTAAAATGCATGTTCTTCAGAGGCACTTGTTCCCATTGGAGATGTAATTATCCATGATGAATCAGTAATGCTTTGGATATGTAGTTGTCTGTGATTAACCATTTTAGATGTCCTTGCTCATAAAAGGAGTTGAGAAAAAGCAAAACCAGATTATCCCACAGTATTCTCTATGTTTACTTTTTATATACATATATTTTTAATATTGATTTTCTTCATGTTAGTGTCGGAGTGAATGGGTTTTCTTAACCGTTTATGTAAAAGACAGTAGCACAACTGTGTTCTGAAGCTGGATCTAATATCATTGATTTAAACTTCACTTTCACAGAAAAATTGGCAAGAGATGTAAGTCCTGAATTTCTTCTTCTTCTTCTTCTTCTTCTTCTTTTAAATGTACTGGCCAGAAATGGATTGGTTATTTTATTTGTTGATTATATGTCCTGGTCTGCACTGAGGAGAAAGATTTCACATATTACTAACCCAAAAAGAAATGATTGTGGTGGTGAAATTTGTGTGCATAATTAGATGTAAATCACAGGGACAATTTCTTCTTCTGTTCAAAATCTAAACCTTTTGCCTTCTTAATGCAGACAATAAATTACATAAACAGAAGGTCAACTTATGTTTGGCTAGTGCACTTGGAGATGTGTTAGAAAATTTGCACCCAAAACCCAGAAACTAGAAGAGTTTTCCACAGATTTGCCTGTATAAGGAACTCTGTACAGGCCCTTTAAAGTGGAAGTTTAGCTATCTCTATTGAGAATATTTCTGGCATAGACAGTAATAATTGTGCTAAGAGGAACTAAGAGCTAGTTGCCTATGAGTTCTTCGTTGACTGGAAAGCGGATGTATGTAATGCAACATCAATATGATGCATTTTGATAGCTGAATATAGCCAGTATTTGGAGTTTTATTTTATCCATGTAAAATAAAATTTCTTGTCTTGTCATCTTCTGTGTATTTCATGATTAAATTTTGTTTGTGGAATTATTTTAATAAAATAGAGGAAAAAAAAGGATAGTACTGTTCTTCATGTTGAAAGCTACGAAAAAGAATAGTGTTTTTGATTACTTCCTACAGCTTTTGTAAAGACGTAGTCCCAGAAGATCTAGATTTTAACCTGAGGAAAAAATTTTGGTACACATAAGCAAAATAAGGACAGTAGCTGCTGAATTATATGGCACAAGCTTATTGTGCAGAGTGAACCATTTGGAAAGTACTGAAAACTGTATTTGCAGAAGAAAACAAACATCAAAGGAGCATACACTCTTTTTCATCTTTCCTAGTAATTATTTCTGTGACTGTGTGTTTTAACTGCCTTGTGAAGATGGTGTTCAGAGTTGAATGACTGCCTGTCTCACTCAGACATACTCACACATTGCACAGCTGAGTCACATTCTGTACTGGTGATTCAATACCATTGTGCAAGTTAAAATAGCATTTCTATTGTTCTGTTATCAAACAGCCATTTGCACATTCTGAACAGCTGAAAGAAAAGAATTGGAGCAAAGGTTGCCTACAGCATATTACCTTGTGTGGTGTATGAATGATGTGTGATATCCATTTTAAAATCTTAGTCCTGATTCACTGTTTTTCTTTAGTTTTGAGTTGATTTGACAACTCTGAAAATTCTAGTTACTCATGAAGTAAGTAGTGAGATAGTAGTAGGGCTACAGAAGAGCTGAATAAATGAGCAAGATTTTGAGAATATATGATTATTTGAAGGTTTCACGTGGTTGAATTAATTTTTTCCCAGTATTTTTTTATGAGTGAAAAGATCTTGACTTGGTAAAATATACTAAAAGCGTCCCTCAAAGGCTTATAAATATGAACCGTTTGAATGCAAGAGAAGAAGCACTTCTTCACAAACTACAAACCTGTTTCAGTTATTTTTCAAATTTTGAAATAATTAGGTAAAAAAAAACCCATTTATTTTTCCTTGGATTGTACCTTATTATATCTGTCATTTATACTGTTTTTACTTGGTTATGCTATTTTGCTATATTTTTACACTCTTTCAGTATAATAAAACTCATGTAATATTACTGACATTGGATTTTGATGACATCTTAGTTTGTGATGTCTGAGTGTGTGCTCAGCTCTCACTGGACCAGGGGAGTGAGGTGCAGCAGCTTCAGGAAGAAGTGCCAGCCAGCTATTTCCAGATAACATGCTCACAGTATTAAATACAATACAATGGTACGTGAATGTAACCTTAACAAAATTTCTTCTAGTTTAGACTATTAGTTTTTATTCTTGTGTTGTCATTTCTTTAGCTTTCTTTCTTCCACTTCACCTTCCTCAGAAAGGGAAAAAGAAATCTTTACACAATCTCTCTCTTCTGCTTCCCTGCTTCAAGCTCTTGCAATATAAAGAAGCACTCTTCCTAAAGTCCACATATCCCTGAAAAAATTTAGGTCTACCTTGTTTCTTCATCTTTGGCTTTACAAGCCCTCATATAGCATTCCTGTTATTACTCTACTGTCATCTCTCCCCTTCTTTTTTAATTTTTTGTGTAATGCCAACAGATGTGCAGTATTTCTGAGGCTTTTTCTGCTGTTATTCTGTTCTGAAAATGGCAATGGGCATTTTTTGATAAAAAAGCCCCCAGAGTCCCTGGGTACAAAACCCCCATAGTCTATCAATGAAGAGAGCACAAAGTGATCACTGGACATTGAAAGCCTTGTGCTGCTGAAGAGGAGAGCTACCTGCTGCCAGTACAGGGGAACAACATGAATTGCAAGGATGATTTGCTCTTCACCCAGTATTGTACGGGTTCAGAGAGGAGGGAGAAAAATGAAATGGTGTTACCAAAGTACTGGAAGCATGTTGCAGCCATGCAGATGTGTGGTGGCTGCTGGAGGTGGGTGACTTGTACAACAGGTTACTCAGCAAGACTTTGTCAGCAGTTAAAATATATGAATTTGCACATTTTAGCTTTGGTGTTTTACGGTTGGCTCTGATATAATAAGTTGTCCTTAAACAAAAGTACTCTCAAACTATAACTTTCTTCTATTTGTATGCAACTAACATACATAGCTGGGTATTATTTTTTATTTTATATATTTGGTATATTCGGTGTTTAGTATATTATATTTTTCTACTAGGAACTATCCAGCCACTTGAATACTGTCTTCTGTATTAGTATTTATATTTACAAAATAACAAGGGGTTTCTATTTAGCTAAAATGGCTAAAATGGCTAAAATATTTTAAAATGGCTTATAAATGGTATATAAATAACTGCTAAACATTATATATATATATATTTATATATATGACAGGATGAAATTTGTTCGTTAAAAACAGTAAATGAATGTTTGAACAGACAGAGGAAATTATTACTTTGCTTATCTAGTCTAAAGAAAATAGAAACCTATCAAGTTAAAGGACAAAATATGAAATTACACGTAGAAGTTACACTTGAGAATTAGACATAATGAAAGTAAACCTACTGTCTTGAAAGAATGGCGCTTTTTTTAACATATCTCTGGTATTTCTAGGATTTAGCATAGCAAAAAGCCTTTGGAGCATGTTAAAATATATTGAATAATACCTGCTGAACATTATATAAAAATTTTTTAATTGGTCATTGTCTGTACAAGCATTTAAAATCTATATGCCTCGCTTTGTTTTCTATCCAGGTTATTTTACTATAAACTGGTAGTGCTTTAGAGAAAATTAGAACTGTTTACTGAGTCAATGCGTGTTTTCTTTCTCTCAGCCAGTGGTTCCCACCTTCTCTGTCACTCCAGAAGGTAATAGGAAGGGTTCTACAGGGTGTAGAAATTCTTAAGAAATTGATGAGATTTGAAGAGCTGGATATGCTGCCTCCATGAAACTACTTGACAAACAAGGCAAGGTAGTGCCAGAAACTTGAACACACTGAGGAGGTGTTTTGTTGTGGAGCTAGACATTGTTTTAGACAACTGTGATGCCTGGACACTTAAGAAACCTTGCACAGGGTAAAATACCTTGAGAGAAAATTCAACTATATTGTTTTCTACTTCTGTGCTCTTTAGTGAATGTCTTTATTTATTCTCGTGAGGCATTTGAGTGATGCACAAGGAATTGGTGCTGCAGGCAGGAGCAATTTTTTTGTCAGCATTGTAAGTCCAAAAAAATTGGAATACACTTATACTGATGGAAGGAATTGAACTGAATATCCCTCTTTTAATTGGTTTTCCTGTTATTGAGGTCCCACCTCAGTAGTCTGATAGGTGAGCAGCAGGAATTGTGAATATAGGTATAACCTGGGATAACATTGTAACCTGCTCTGAATAAAAACATGAAGCTCTACAAGGAACAACTGTCTAACCTTTAATGTTAATCAGATGGCATGTCTACATTTAATAGGTCAAGAGCAGCTGAGAAAACTCAGAAGCTGGATTAACCTTTCACAGATTTTCTGACAGTCTGGGTGGTTATACTTGACCTATACTCTCTTTGACCTGCAGTATTAAATTTTCAGAAGTGTTTCTCAAGATTAAAATCTTTCTTATTGCTTTTTTGATATAATTTATTAGCACGTAACCTTTTTTTTTCTTTCTTGTAGGATGCTTCGAGTGTTGCATCAAATGCCTGGGAGGTATTCCCTATGCATCTTTGATTGCCACCATCCTGCTGTACGCTGGAGTTGCATTGTTCTGTGGCTGTGGTCATGAAGCACTTTCAGGAACCGTCAACATTCTGCAAACCTACTTTGAGATGACAAGAGCTGCGGGAGATGTTATTGATGTCTTCACCATGTAAGCTACCTGTTTTCTTACTTGTTTCCTTTTAAAACTGCTGAAAAATTCCACGGGGGACATAAATTTGACTCAAGAAAATGTTTTTTAATGAAAGTCATAGAAAGAACAATTTGGATAAGATTAGCAGATTAAGTTTTGCACTAGCAATTTTTATTACTATTTAGTATACTACAGTTTTAATTAATTTATTACTAAACATTAGTTCATATAAAATTGATGAAGCTGTTCCATACATTCTTGCTTTAAAATAAACAAAAACAAACCACCCCCCCCCAAAACTCTACAGAGATAAAGCAGGATTGTGAAACAAATAACAGTTCTGGGAATAAACACAAGAAGTAACCAAAAAGTCATGCAGAACCCTGAGACTTGAAATGTCAAAATTCTATTATTGCCTCAGGTTTTTCTAGAATTAATGTGTTTTGAAGGTTTCATGTTTTGCTAGTCCTGAAAACCTTTTTCTGGAAGACCTTTGTTTTGCTGAGCATCTCCTTCCCTTTTTAAAATTTATTACATTAAACAAAACAGTTTACTGTCCTTAAGTTTGTAAATATTTGCTTTCATGAATATTTTTGGAAAAGTGAGGTGATTTGATTATCAAAAACACTGACCCCTTATGATGGATAATTCCATGATAGACTGATAGACTTATCGGGGTTTAGCAATGATCAAAAACCAAACCAAGTACCAACTAATGGAAAGATCAAAGAGAAACAGAGAACATACTTATGCCATTGTAAAAGTCTGTCTTTCAGCCATATCATTAATACTGTATACAACATTGGTGCCCCAAAGAAGTCAAACAAAGGATGATTAGAGTTATAGAACAGCAGCTACATGGTTAAAAATTGAGTATAAGGGGCCTCTTCAATCTAAAAAAGGGATGATTAAAAATTGTGGTACTAGAGGTCTGTGAATTCACAGTGTTATGAATAAGATGTGGAAGATTAGTTTGTCTTTCTATTCCAGTATAAGAAGTTTGAGGCATCAGAGGAAACTAGTAGACAGCAGGTGCAGAAGGAGCAAGTTCTATGACAGTTTCATGGCAGAACTGTGAAGCTAGTTGCATATTATGGATGCCAACATTTTTTATTATTTCAGTGGAAGACTGGATAGTCTTGGAAAACAAATTCATTGGTTTCTAATGACATAGAGACTTACCCAGCTCAGGAAGTCCCAAAGTCTAGACTAGGTTGGGAGTTATCCTATTAACTTGCCTGCTCTTACTCTTTCCTTATATCTATTGTTTGACGCAGGAAAATGAACAAGGCATATATTTGTGATCCAGCTGGGTACCACTGTTTTCATGAGAGCTAGAAATGGCATCTTATATTTATTAATTTCTCTAGGGCTGTATTACCAACATCCTTTTCACAGCTTCTCTGAGAATTTTAGGTGTATTCACTGTGAGATTAGTAGCCAGAAGGGAGCATGTACCAAATAAGTATGTCACTGTTATGCCAAATTAAAATTTCTTCTTTGGATCAAGGAATGTAGATGTCCTTGTATAATAATATCTTGGGTTGATGGGAAGATGTAACTTCTGCTTTGCCTTTTGGGCTTGTCATTTAGAATAATGAGTCTGACTTTACTTGGTGGCTAAGGTTCATTGTTATTGTGAATGAAAGATCAGTCATTTTATTAGGCTCTAACTTATTTTATTAGTCCCTAGGAACCCATTAGTGCAGAACAGCCACAAATCGATGCTTTTTCTCCATAGCACGTTTTCCAGCTTCTCTCTGTCACATACTTAAGTGAAAATATCTGTCAGGGGATATAGTTCAAATGCATATAATTCACTGTAAAAGATTAAGAGATTGTATAGGTAATATTTTTTTGGGCATTTAATTGTTTGTCTTAGGTAGTAGCATTTTATCGCTTTATTTTCTTTGTTTACTTGAAGATATATTAAACCCAGTTATTTCTTATAGCAGACCCACTGTAACTGAAATTTCATTTTATTCAGTTGTGACAGATATCTCTAAATTTAAAGGGAGAAGGAGCAAATATTTTGACTAAAAGCAGCTAAGCCGTTGCATTGAACTAAATAAACAGTGTGACTTGCAAAGTAATTTGCACACTTTAATTTTCTACCTGTTTAAGTAGCTATTACTCTGCTTTTTAAAATAATTTTGTTGGGAGAATAAATACTTAATATTTTGTCACAACTATTTATTAGTAATTGACAGTACAAAAGCCCTATGATTATTATAGTTTTGAAAGACCAAAAAATAGAAGGAAGAATATATAAGTAGAAATAAACAGTGCAGTGCCCACATTCTTAAAACAATACATATTGAAATGGAAATAAAGCCTAATTGTTTAATGTTCTGATTAGAAATGATAAGATTTTTTTTTAAATCTAGCAGTGTGCCCCACTAAATTATACTTCAAAGCCTATCTAACACATTTGGGTTCTTAATGCTTCTAGTGCTGTGAAGTGTCTCAGGCTGTCCTGGAGTCTGTCCTTCTGTGATAAATGTGCTAGGCAGATGCTGCAGTGGAGTGAAGTGTGTTAGAATCTGTTTAATCATGCTTATGGTTCTTGTCTATATTTTTATTAGTGTGTTGAATTTAAAACATCATTCAGCATAAAAATCAATCCCTATCTGAGAGCTACTTAGGTGGGTGGTAACAGATAAAGGCTGTTTTAACTGTGTGCACAAGTGTTTGTTCTGAATGCAAGTAACACAATCCACAAGCCACCCTGTATCTTTTATCTTTGTCAATGCAGCTACGTACTGCAATTTAAAGGAAGCAGCAGACCCCTGTAGAGAAAGTAGGGCATAATGCGGGCATAAACAAAATCTAAAACACTCTCTAAATGCCTAAAATAAAAGCCAAAGTACCTAGATCCAAGAACGGCACTGAGAAATGTCCATATCAATGTCCCTGGGGGCATCAATAGCCCTGACTGTCCCTGCCTGACCTTTCTTAGGGCCTCCTCTCAACCTTCCCATGGTCCAGGATCTCATTTCAGTGAAGCCTGAGGGGTTCAGTTCCTCACCACAGACTCTCCTGGCCACGGGGTTGGGGGTGCAGCCCCACCTGCCCTGCTCCCTGGCTGCCCCATGGGGAGCCCACATCCCACATGGCACCTGATTGGTTGGGGAGAGATTAATTAACTAAGAACCTGCAGTAGGCGGCAAAGTTCCCTCAGAGAATTCAGCCCCTGGGGGTTCAGCCAAGAGCAACAGCCCCGTGGAATAGAAGAGGTGATCTAGGTGCTGGTCCTACAGGTTGGTCTCTGATTCCACCTCCCTGGACACTGTCTGAGTTCAAACAGTATACACCAGTTGCCGTTATGCTTTGGAAATATTGATAAGTAATATTTATAATATTACAATATTGATATATTGTAATGTTTGTATATTATAACTGATAATATTTATAATTTAAGAAATTACAAGCAAGTTTTGCAGCTGTCATTTAAATTCTTCAAACGTCAGGCAGTTACATCAATTTTCTCAAATTGATGATTTTCTTTCCAAGTTAAAATACAGAATGATCATGGTCAATAATTCCAAAGTAATGGAGACAACCTAGAGAGGTGCTGGGTAGGGTAGAGACAGTGCTTGTTTCCTTGCTTGTTTAGAGGGGCAAAAAGCAACCCCAAACTCAGTCTGTAATAAGGTGTTAAACTCAAACATTTCTAAAAAAAAAATTATTTTTTAAAGCATTTTGTCTCAAAGTACTCAATAATAGCCTGACTTTAGTCTCATAAGAGTGATGCAGGTGAAAGAGATACTCTAAATTCTTGAAAGCTGATGTAAATCAAATGTATTAAAATTGATGAGAACACATACTAAGCATACAGATTCTCCTTATGGAGAGAACATATCTTAAAAAATCACAAAGCTGTCTGCTCTCTCTTAAACAGTCATTTCTAAATGCATGAACTTTTAATAAATTGGATGCTTATAAAAAAAATTTTGAATTATCAACATGTGGCCTTTTCATTGGGACTAACCTCTAATTATATTGCTTTCTGAATCACTTCTGTGAAGCTTCATTCCCTATATTTCCAGACTTTTTCGCTATCAGCACTATCCCTGTTCTAATGAGTAGCTGTTCTCCTCCACCCACAACCCCACCAAGTGAAGAAATGCCTGTTTGGGAATTTGCAGAAGTCATAAGATTTTGTTTGGGGTGTGGATTTTTTCAGTGGTTGTAGAGTAGTTATTTTACTTTCTTGTGATTCAAACGAAGCCTAAGAAAATAAATATGATGCTTTAAACCATCCTAAACACCACTTTTATAATATTTATCTGTTTATGTTGCCTACTTTGTCAGTTTAACAGCTCTGTGGGCTTCACTAAAACTGAGTATTCTGCTTGAGGTGGATGTGGTATTCCATCATTCTTCTAATAACTTCATAAAAGGTAGTGAACACTCTATTTGGAAAGTACCAGGTGTAATTAGACTTGCTTACTTAATCACTGATTTTGAGAAGATTTCAAAGTCAACAGAAACAGACATATGGTTATCAAGCATGTATTGTATGAGATGGATTTTTATATTTTTCTGGTGTTGGGAACAAATTCCAAAGGAAGTTATTTTAGAAAATAAGCAGCACAAGGTATGTTTTGTGTGGTTTCCCAACAGCATCTTTTTACAGTTCTTTCTCTTTAGTACGCAAGGCCAGTTAGTACCATCTGTCACATGTTTGTGATATATAGGCCATGGAACAAGGGAAACATGCTCTTGGAGTGGAAAATGAAGACATCTCCCTGATAGAAACATTAAAACAATTTTTCTACTTACAGTCAAAGCTAATTCAGGTGGTTGTAAATTCAATTCCTTTAAAAGTGTGAAACCAAATAGTAAACTAAATGGAGTTGCAATCTGTAAATCTGTTGTCACTGTGTTCTCTATAGGAAGTGCCAGAGACACTGTACTGGTTCCACCTTTCTAGGGCTAAAAATTCCCTTCCTTCCAGAATGTGCAAGCCTGTATTTCAGGTACTGCTGTGGCCAAGTTTGATGCTTGCTGATGATTTTTCTGTTGGTCAGTGTTTATTAAGATGGTATGTCTGTGGTCTGTACAACTGTTTTCTTTTGAGGAAAGTAAAAAAAATAGCTGGAGAAGATTTTATATCTCCCATCTTAGTGATATAAACCAATGTTTTGAGAGGTAGATAAATGGATGTTATTCTGATCTGCTTTTTTGTTGTTGACTTTGCAGCTATCAAAAGCTGAAGGTTTGTAGCACTAAAATACTGTTGTTATGATCAATATTTCTACACTAATATTAGTGGAATACTGCGAAAGGTATTATAGTGTGACCTGTAGTAAAGGATAGCTAGTATGAAATGTGATATTTATAAACATTTGCATTAGACTGTGTGATGATTCTGCTTAAGTCACCTACTTAATACACTATAGTACTAATCTGCTTTTCCCTATACACGCTGGGCCTTCTTTAAGAGCTTGGCATTCTTTAAATTTGAACTTATGCTTTAAATGTTATTTGTACCATGGGAAGCAAATCATATAAGGCTCTGTATCAGAACAAACAGTTGCAAACCTATGCAGGTCTGTGTCACAGCATGTTTGGAAACTGCCACTGTCCTAGAGAGCCCTGGGAGATGACCCCACTGATTCTGTAGGCTCTGTACCGAGAACATTCAGCTGGGCACCAGTTCATCTATCTGGGCCTATGAACAGGAGGAAGAGACAGGAAAGAAGTGGAGTTCCACACGCTTTGTATATCCCAAACAAGTAGAATGGCTGGTATAGGCATGTACAGCAATTAGCTGGAGATGTATATTTGGAGGTGTTCACTGTCTCTAAGTAAGGATTGTTTTCACACTTTTGATTATACAGTAGTCTCCAAGTAGCTACCAAAACAATAGTTTACTTTTCCTTCTTATGAAAAAGTAATATATTATCTAGGGACTACGATTTAAAGTTTTTAGCTACATATTCTTAAAATTAGCATTAAAAGATTCTTATAAAATAGCACTCTTCTATAAAAGATAATTATTTTTAAGGTTTGATGTGTTAAAAGAAAGTTTATTTTTAGAGGATACATTTTATTGTTGTATTAGGTCAATTCAGTACTGCTAAAAAATCTGAAAAATCTGAAAAACTGTAAATATTTTATTACAAAATATTTTACAAGTGAAGTGCTTAGAAACTCTCCTTTGAATCCCTTAATACTACTACTTTTATATGTGTGAAGTTTAATTTCTTATGTGACAGTAAATAATCTTCAATTAATCTCCTTCCACCTAAGTATTGTAGGAATCCTATCTTAATAAGCAGTACTGTGTGTCTACTGTGTATGCTGCAAGGTTGATAACATTTCAGTATGAAAAATGGCCAGTGTTATTCCTTCCCTCTTTTGAAATCTACAGAGAATCTGCTCTCCTGGTGTTTTTGAGGTATAAACTCTGCAGATGTAGTCCAGAGGACTGCAGAGGATTCGTATGGCTACACAGAGATTAGAAATCAGTGTTAGCACAATACAAACTGATTGGTAGACCTAGATACTTGGTACTAATAACTTGATGTTCATGTCGTATTTGTTTCTAGAACTTATCTTGGACTCAGGCTTGGCCAATACAATGGACTAAACATTGATGAGTGGCTGGAGTGCAGTTCAAGCAGTCTAGGATCGTACTTACCTTTTCGCTTAATTGGAAAAGATCCATGTTATGCACTGTGAAAATCATAATGCAAACCATACCTCATAATTAGGGTCAGCTGCTGGACTGTGTAAAAAGAAAAAAAATCCATTCCTGGTCCAAAATGTTAATGAGGATGTACCCAAAATCCTCAGTGCTGTGAAGTTAAAGGTTTGTTCACTGATTTGAGTGGTAAGAAGGCTTCTAACTAGGCTGAGGGTTCTCACTAGCAGCACTCAATGAGTTCTGGTCCCTCGATTCTGATCACGTGTAGAAGAATGAAGTTATCTCTGCAAGGAGTATCTAACCGTAGCCCATATGTCTTGTTCGGGTATTATAATTTGACAGGAATCAGAGAGAACAGAATGTTGTTGAAGATGCAATTTACTTAAGGAGAACAGTTTCTTTTTCATTGGAATGACTGAGTGACTATAAATAGTAACACTTACATACAGCAGGATATATAGTAGACACATAACATAGGATTTTAGATCTGGTATCATTGGCAGATGTATCAAATCTGGCAAAAAATGCCAGCACCTGATAACATGAGTTTTGCAAGTTTATACAGTGCTGAAATGTCACATTTCCCACCTACTCAGCTATATTACGTAGTCTGGTGTTACATATTCTGTTAAAAGCAACATCAGTACCAATGTAAGTAAAATTTAGAATTTGGGAAGTACCTGCAAAAATGTAGTCCTCTTTTTATGAAATAATTGAATAAGGAAATTCATAACACCACATCAGCAGAATGATCTTGAAAATTCATAGAGGTGCATGTGAATACCAGCAGAGTGATTTTACATAAAGAATTTATTGGTTTTCCTCTGTGCAAATACAGTCTCCTACTTTTAGGCAGACATCTGTATTATTTAGTACTGTGTTAAGCAGCACTCTTTCCTGCTTGACTGGAATCTTAGATTAGCTATAATAATTACATGCCTGTGATTTCACTTGTAATAGACCTTTCTCAATAGGTGGTTCTCCATAGGAAATATCTTTTTCTTTTTAAAAAGTCTTTATTTCCTTTTAGTGTCAGTTCACTTTATAAACATATAAAATAGAAAACATATACTTCTATATAATATCCATATTGCTAAATTTTGCATTATGTGCCATGTAAAGCCAAGATAACTCGCTGTTCCACAGGATATCTGAAAAGAGTAAAATTCACTATTATGATGCCAATCTGGATTTACAGTAAGAAGTTTTCAATCTTACATTATCGATATGTACTTCATGTGTCTCCAAGTTTATAGTTGTAATAATGAAACACTCACAAATCCTGTGATATGCTTTTGCCACGTCTTTTTATACTTTGTTGCTACAGAATATTGCCTGGGATTTCAGTATACACAGTGTACAACAACCATCATGTAATTCCAGCAGAAGTTAGCATGGTATTCTTCATTAGTTCCAAAGGGCTTTTCTGTCTTTTTCAGCCAATGAAGGCTCCTGGTTTCTTTTGTAATTAGCATCTCTAAAAATATTTCTAAGTAGTTTTAGAGAGAACAAGACTAGAGCATTAAAAAAACCCAAACAATATTGAGAATAAGCCTTGTCCATCAGTCATCATCAAAATTCTGTGGTTTGGACTCAAAGATTTCATGATTATTAAAAGTCTTATGCTGGATCCTTTGCTATTCCAAGAAAGTTACAAGACTTATAGAGTGGAGGTGTAGTTTGTGCTGCTGTTACTCTACTTTCATTGGCTTGAGGATTCTCAACTGCTTTTAAATGCGCTCCATGAAACCTCAGCTCAACTGTTCCATTCTTAGGAAGGAAGCAACAAACTCTTAGAGGATGATGATTTAGGGTTCTATTCTGCATGCCTGTAGAGAGCTATACAACACAAATTAAAATCAATGGGTACTTATGTCACATCAGTTTTGTATCAGAGTAGAACAAGAAAATCTGGCCCTTGCAATATGTGAATGTAGCTTGCATATTATAGTATGATGATCTCTTCTTTACATAATTCTAACAGTCTGGCTTTAGTTTGGAGCAAATGTTTTGTATGATTACATTCAGAATTTCTTCCAGAACTACATAATCAGAAGTCTGTTTTCTTTCTATTGTGTCTTATTTCTACTTTAATAAAAATTAATTTTTGGTCTCTTTTGATCTTATCCTTTGTCTACTGCTAATCCTTTCTCTTCTTATCATTTCCTGACAAACTTTCATTGAGCATTCTGTACACCAGTTTTGTTTTCTTTCCACCTGAAATTTAGGAGTTTAGACTCCACATTAACCTAACCTTGAAAAATTCTTCATGGACTTATGCTGATATTTTCTTAGTAATTTCTTTTTCTCCTTCACACTGAGAATGTTTCAGTTTCTTTTACCTCATTTGTGCTGTTACTTGGAGGTTTTTATCTTGCTTTGTAGGTAGTACACGGCTATTAAATTCTTCTTTCTCCTGGTATGTTTTTCTTCTAAAATTGTCTTGTCTCCTCCTTTTGCTAATTCCTCTCTGCTTCATGGTATCAGCTATCTTCCTTGCACAACCTGTTTAAATGAATAATATCATGAACTGACACCAAGAAATTGTTCCCAGCTGGTTTGCAGGAGAGCCTGAGCACATCTTTTAAAAAGTTCCACGGGGCTTGGTTTCTGCATAGCCTAAACAGATCTTTTCACTGGCAAACATCCCCTTATATCTTGTCTGTCTTCTAAAAACAAATTTGCAAAACTGTTTCTACAAGCTTGAGACAGCTTGAGGGGGTAGGCTGCTATTTCACTGTCTTCACACCCTCTTAGGATCAGTCCCTTAGGGGGCAAGAGGATCAGCAAGGAGGCCAGCACTGCTGGTTTACAGAGTAGCAGAGATTATTGTCAACTCTAGAAGTGAACATCAGCTATTCAAAATTCCCTGTCATTGAAAGAAAAAAAATAAATAAACAAGCAACACCCCCCCCCCAAACTGGCAAAGCCATCCTACCTCAATTGTAATATTTAAAGGTGTTTCTCATTTGTCTGAATTATCTATGACAGCTGAAAAAAAAAAAAAAAAAAGGCAATTTTTAAATTAGGAATGGTACTATGGTAATCTTATTAACATTTTAGTACTTTGATTGCTTTGGTATTTTATTTTTCTTATTGTGTTTGGGGTTTTTTTTAGCTTGGAAATAGATGTAATTGCCTGAAACTACTTGCATTCAGAGAATATAGGTAATGTTTACTGGGAATCATGAGCTATTTAACATCTGTAATATCTTAATATCATTGTGTATATTGGAGAAGTTATGTTATAAATTCAGGAAGTGAAATGTGAGACAGAATTATAAATGCTAGAAAACTAGTCCCGCAGTAATACCTAACACCCTGGTGGATAGGACAATGAAACCCTTTGCAATATTTTGTCACTCATTCAGGCTAAAATTAACACAAAATTTATTTGAATAAAATGTTTTTCTGGCCAACATGAGAATCATGTGTCACAGGGCAAACTAGTGTGACCTTTTGATTGCTGTTAGTTACAACTCAATGTCTGCACTGCATTCCTATATTAACTAAATATTTTTAAAAGTGTCCCTAGCAAGTATGCAGATTGTTCCAAAGCAATATTAACACACTTTTCACAAAAACCTACTACACATAGACATGATCATTCAACTAATTATCTTATTGCTTGCTGATTTATTTTATTTTTTAATCCTTAAATTTGCTAAAATGCCATGAAAATACACGGTAGGAGACCTGCAACATTGATCTGACTCACTAAGAATGTTTTCACTCACCTCTGACTTGTCTCTGCTGGGATAGTCTACTCAGTACTCAGCTTCAATCTGTTCATTGATAAGTTAGCATTGATGGCTTCAATGAATATCTTCTGCCAGAAGAAGAAAGTGTTTTCTCCAGAGATATTTTAATATTCATTTTGTTGGATAGAATCCAGATTCAGATTAATGAATTAGGGAGTCTGGTTAATATGGAATAATTAATGACCCAGCAGCAGAGAAAGAACTAAAAATTGAAGTATCAGCTTGATTTAAATCACAAATTGAAACCAGTAATATTTGTGTTTTTATAATTTCTGAACATAACATTGTGAAGAAAGGTAGATCCATAATCCATGCAACATCTACCATATTAATACAATATGCAAAATATGTTTTATATTACTCTGCATTTTTTAAAAAGGCTTTTGCTAATTTCAATATGCTTTTCACAATTATTTAATGTTTAGTTGACCAATCAGCTTATTCTACTCAGCAACCTAGGTTAACATGTGAAGATTACATGATCAACACTATTTTTTTTAATTGGGTTTATCATCATAATCTTCATTTTCATTCAGTGAAAATGTTACATTATATCATTATATAATATTTAATTATATCATTATATAATACTACCAGAACTCCTGAATTTAGTGAGGACGTATTCATGATTTTCTTCTATTCATCTTGTTTAGAGTAGTTTTAGTCTTAACCAAATGTATATTTTTCCAATCCAGTCAGGAGCACAAAATTTATCTTTATCATTTTGTCTCCTTTCTTTGCTCCTTACCCACCTCTTGCCTTCCATTTCAGCTTACACAAGTGCAAGCCTTACTTGTCCTTTTTCTTTATGCTTACCCGTCTTGCCCATTGGCTCATGTTCATCACTCCTTCTGCCGTTCCCATCTACCTCCCTGGTTGCTCTCATGTTCTGTCTGCAGCATTTGAGAATTTGCTGAAGCACAGATGGCAATTAATCTCCCTGAGCTCATCCACAAAGAATCACATTTTATTTTAAAGAAAGGCAATCTCCATTTTATAAGGTCTATCTTTTATTACCTATTTTAAATTAATGAGAAAATAAAAGTTTATGTGGACTGTATTAGATGCTGAAGATTAACTTAATAGCAATGCTATCTTCAAAACTATACATGTATAAAATGTTACTGTTATAATACGTTTTCTTTAAATACAGCAGACACTAAATGTAGCTATACTGCAATACAATTCTATCTGGCTTTTAAAGAGGTAGTTGAGTGATTGTCTCACAATTTTTATCTTTTACTCTTTGCTTTATAGGAGATTCTTTTTCCTTGGAATAAGTCTGACTATTTCATCCCATGTAGTCTGATGGGTAGAGATTTTACTACTTCTCTCTGTAACGAGTGGATGAGGAAGAAATTGATTTCTATATTTGGCCTGTGTATAGCTATATATATTTTTTGCTTTTGTGAAAAGAAGGCTTAAATGAATTTTATTCCTGTAGGTGCACATACGGCTAAGGAAAAAGCAGAGATCTCTAAGTACACTTTTTGACACAAGCAGCTCAGTGGGAGACTCAGCACAGATGGTTTAAAGGGCTGTTGTAAGCACTGAAATAGTCTCTGGACTTCTCAAAAGTCTTAATCTCTTTAGGGCAATGATAGCTTGTAACTGAGCACATAGAGGTCTGTGAGGAGCTGCTGCTGGCAGAACTCCCAGCCTTCAACCACTGGTGAAGGTCACAATTTTTTAAGGTATATAACTGTAGGAATTGAAAGAGTTTGTGTGGAATTGTCACAAAGTTGCTATCTACTTGGTTTGGTGAGGTTTTTTTCATCAATAATTACTAGATAGGCTTAAACCACAGTTTTTATGTTTAAAAAAAAAGTATTACTCTGCCTGAATTACTACAAAATTAGGGAAATGGGATTTTTTCAATGTTATCAGAATTATATGTATTAAATTTTGATTGCATCATCTCATATTGTCGATACTGTTAAATATATTTCACCGTTTTGAGTAGTTCATGTATCTATTCCATAAAGAAATCAATTTGCCCTGGTTTTCACTTGAGTATGAAAGAAATAACAATGAAAAAAAAAAAGGCTGGGAGTGCCTTGTTATTGGAACATTAGATAAAAACATAACCTGTCTCATTTCCATATGCATTCATTGATAGTACTTCTCTCACCTCCAGTCAGGTCAGAAGTTTAATTGCATTTTTATAGCATTTTTAAATGTGAACTTGAACCTGACTTTGTATCTTTTGCAAACCATTCAGGCTCAAAAATATTTTAATGGGTTTTTTGAGCTTTGTTGTTGTATAGTACATGTAAAGTGTGTATTGCGAGTTATCTTTTGGGTGACAATGAAAAGTGTGCTTCTAAGGAATAGTTATCATTAAATACTTCCTTTTATAATATAAATATTTCCTTTCTGCCTTGAGAAACATCCAGTGTGGGTAGTGTTTTGGTGTATGTCAAAATTCATCTGACAGATCCTAATGGGTCTCAGCCTAATTTTTTTGTCTTATGTTGTAATTAGTTGTTGCTATCTTGACCTGTAGAATACAACTGAAACTTAGTACCATCTTAAGTCTGCACATTACCATTTTATAAAGAGTTGCACAGCTCCTGCCCTGTCGTGTTGATAAATTGAAAATTTACTGTGGCTTTTTAGAGAGGTTTTTTAGAGAAATTCAAGTAGAAAACTTTGAAACGTGCGGATCCAAGGCAATGGTCACTAGGAATGTTTCCAAATTTAGACAAAATACTTAGAGCAGGCAGGTGCTATCAAAAACCTGTTCACAAACTCTGGTCATGAGAGAAGATTTAGGAGGCAGAGTATCCTTGAGCCAATGTTGAGTTTCTAGGCAGTGCTGGGCAGAGCAACTACACAACCCAGGTAACCTCTGTAGCAAATTGAGCCTTCTAAGGCTCTGCATGTCACATTGCAAACCATCCCTCCATTGCTTCAGCTGAGGGTCTGTGAAATGATGTTTTAGAGCCTCATTAGAGAAGAATTCCAGATGATCTGACTTAATTACATTTGGAATAATATGTTTCTGGCTTGAAGTAAGGGATCTCTCTGGATGGCTTTATTATTCTGTGTCAGACACCTTCTCCATTGGAGAATAAGTGGGAGAATAATGAGAAGACAGCACAGACTGACGTTGCTGCTTGAGAACTACTTGTGCATGTAGAAAGTTTTATTGAAGATTGTAACTAAATATCTTTTCTATAATCTAAGTGTTGGATAGAATGTGTGACTCAGGAGGTGTGTCAGATTTTTGTTCCATTTTTGTTTCCTTTTTCCCCTTTTTGACTTCATTTAGAGGAAAAAAACCCCCTGAAAAGTAACCATCTTTTAAATTAATGTGACAATTTTTGCTGTGTTACCTAAACAGATCCATTTTTACATTTAATTAGATTAAATGGCCCAGTGTTTCTTGTATCAGTGCTGTTTTATTTCAAAGTTCATTCCTGTCCTCAGCTTCAGCTGTCATTATGGCACATCAGCACATAAACTGATTCCAGTGTAGAAAGTTTGAGACTTAGTGGGTCTGATTATCTTACCCTGAAATTTCCGAGTCAGCTTTAAATATATATGCATATAATTAATTTTTTGCTGTCCCTATACAGGATTGACATCTTCAAGTATGTGATATATGGTGTAGCAGCTGCATTCTTTGTATATGGCATTCTGCTGATGGTGGAGGGATTCTTTACAACTGGTGCCATCAAGGATCTCTATGGAGATTTCAAAATCACCACTTGCGGCAGATGTGTCAGCGCCTGGGTAAGTGGTTAAGAAGGTTTTTGTCCTTATGACAATTTTGACATGTTTTGCATATTTTTTAACACCTTGTGATGACTACTTTTTGGGTTTGTGTTTCTTTAATATTTTATGATGCTTCAGTTCGGTGTTTAACATTAAGCAAAAGAGAACAGAGCGTTACAAATGTTCTCTGTATTGATTAAACACTAAGCAATTCTTGCTGCTCAGGAGCAATTAATTCCACCAGTTGAATGGGAAAGCTTGTTACCTCAGCAACATAAGCTGTTCTGGACAGGACTAAAACTGTGTAATGCCTCCAGCTTTACTGGGCAAGAAGTACTTTTCTTATAAATATTTTCGGTTATTTTAGGAATCTTACCTGTTCCTCTTTGGAACAAGCTGAGACTTGTCATCAGATCATTTTGCCATTCTAAATGACAAACAACCCATTATTTACTCCTATGTTAATTCCTAATTTGGAGAGACCATTCATTTATGACTTCAGAAAATCTAGACTAAAAAAAATTCAGATTTGTACTGGGACTTAAATGAAAGTTTGTCATACTAAAATTGCTGACTGTTTCAACTGGGATTATTTTAATATCTCTTGTTCAATGTCAGGTAAGTAACCAAATTTTTTGGTATTTGACTCTTCTGCATCTAAGGTAAGAACTTTGTGCACTTGGTACCTGTTGGAGTTGAATATTTTTGCAAATACAAGTAGTATCAAAAAATCATATTTTATGATGAAAAGTAAATTAATAAATTCAGGCAAACAGATCTGTGTGTTAAGGTACACTTAATTCTATGCTATATTAGTAATAAATCATATATAAGTACTAGCCAGGGTTGAGTTTCCCATTGTATCCGACTACAACAGTCAACTTTTATAAAAGTGGAATACAGTCTAAGAACAAATATAAGCAATAGATTCCAGTCATACAAAGACTATCAAAACTGCTATTTTGGATTTCCTAAAATTTAAGGTTAAACTGAACACCTCTGATCTACATCTTGTAAATTGGGGAATGCAGTATGTATGCCATCTCTGCACAGATGTAACCTGCTCCACAGCAATCCTGGTTTTTCATTTTTTTTTTCTTTTGTTCCTGTGAAGTGTCATTTTCATTTTTGCACTTTGACTACGGTTGCTTTAAAACCTTTAAATAAATATATAAATAAAGACCAAAAACATTTTAAATAAAGAGCAATCATTGCTAATGCCAACACTGCTTTCATCTCCTGGAAAGAAATCTCTAATTTATATTCATTGAGGACCTACTAAGTTAGTTCAAATTCTGTACAGAGCAGCAAAATTTTTCAGAACATTACTTTTCTTCACAACTCCCATGAATACCTGTCCTCAGTATTGCAGCAGAGCAGTGCTGCATCTTCTCAAAATTTTGATAACTGTAAATCTGTAGTACATGTCTAGAAGAAATAAGCGGTTAAACAGTTATTCTATGGTTAATATGCTTTACTTTGAAACATCCAGGGTTGATACTCACTGTGCAGCTAAGGTTAAGACTGTATATTGTTTATGATAGCAATTAAATTAATCCATCAATTATTTTGAGTTAAATACATTGTTTCATTTTTCTTGAAGTCAGTGGAAACTTCTTTTTCCTCATAAAAAATAAATGAACCTGCTGTTTGAATGCTTGTCTTATTTTGATGACGTGCCAGTAAGATTGCTATACAAATGTCTGGTGTTATTTTGGACTATTATTCTGGCTTTAGTGTCTGTGCTCTAAACATCTGACAGTAAGGCCGTATATGTCAATTAAAACTTGATACCCTTTTTGTCTAGGCTGATTTTCACTGTCATACTTAAAATTCTTAAGGGGAAAATAATATCTTATGTTTAAAAAAAATATTTGGAATTAGATATATTTAAATCCAGCAGTTATATGTTTAGAATTTATTCAGTTCCTTAACACTTGAAATGATATAAAGAACTAAGATCTAAGAACGACAAAAAGAAGACTGGAGAGGTAAATCAAACCTAACCAGTGTTGTGTGTCAAGGCCAGATTGTTCAATTGCTAAGAATTTGCTGTAATAAAGTTTGTTGTGTACAGTTGCCAAAATGAGATAATGTTACTGAAAGGGGTTAACAAGATACTATGAATTGCAAGAACATTTGCTTGTATACAATTTTGAGATATTAATTTTATAAATACTAAAGTCTAAGCTGTCAAAGAGTAAACAGTTGGTTTCTTTTAGCAATACCTTCATACTAACAGACACGCACACACAGGATATTTGTTGTTTTGAAAAATTAATGTTGCAAAAATGGCTCCACATCAAAACTACCTTTGTAAAAATTCCAGTTGTGACTATGATTTCACACCAAATTTGTTGATGCCTCTCTGAATAGCAGTTTAGCACGTTAAAGTCTGAAAGTCAAGTCCTTCAACTTTAACATTGTCACCAGATGATTCTCATTAATATTTTTCATGAGCAAATTTGTTATGTCTGTGACTAAACCTATCATGAAAATGAAGGAAAAAATCAATAAAACATTCAAAGAGGAAAAGTTAATTTTAACTTTGTATGGATAAACTGTATTTTTATATACGGAAATATGAAAAATAACATCTTTTTCTCTTTGTTAAGAAATATTCTTTGAAAAGCAGGCTTTTAAGAACACTGATAGCCACCCTCTGAAGGGACTTATCATGTGCCCTTCCTCACCTCGCTCCTTAGCTGCAAATAGCTCACTTTCTAGCTCTGCATGGACAAAAAGAAATTTTTTTGCCTGAAGTAATGGAAAAAGAAATAGCTCAACCTAACCTTTCCAGTGACTGTATAGCTGACTAATCGGCTGATATGAGCATTCAGAGGCTTAGCATCCAAGTCATTGCAGTGCTGCCATGGAGTAGAGCCTCTCACATCTGAGACAGGGCCTGTGGGAAAGTGACAGTGAAGACTCTCATTGGCAACATTTGCAGACTTAATTTACTGTGAAAAGTAAAACAAAAGCAGTAAAACAAGGCCAGGCACATTTAAGGGGGGATGGCTTTGTTTCTAGTATTAATTTTTCCATGCCTGAACATAGAGGATTAAATGAACAGTCATATATAACTGTGCTGCAGCATGATTAGTGAAGACTGGGAGATAGGCCTGAAGACAACTGTAACTCTGTTTTCATTTTTGCAATTTAATACACTTCTTATTTATATTCAACTCGCTTGGTCATGGAAAGCCTCATTTACACCTGGTTTCAGAATATCTGCTTACAGATTCAATAGAAAAAACTGAACAAAGAAACACAATGAGGCTTTTTTCCTCATTTTATGCAATGAAATGGGAAAGTAAGTTTGTTGAATTTTTTTATTTCATTAGAAAACATTGTATAAAGACTTCATCATGGCAGTTGTATTTCTATTTCTTTGTATTATACTTTTCAAAAGAACCATGTTAAGGCTCTAGAGAAAGGTGTTTTATATTCTAAATTGCATTGACATCTGTCTTCTGTATCTTTAGTGTTTAGGAAAATTTTATTGTAATGACTGAAAAGGATTTTTCTGCCTTGAAAATAATTCTAGGTACCTGATTAGATATGTGCTATTTGACCCATGCTTCTTGAATACCTAAACTAAAACACGAATTTACCAAAATATTTCCAGATTTTATTTTGTGAAAAAACCATGGAAGCTGCAGAAATATTTTGAAAACCTATCTGTGAACTCATCAGTTCATCTTTTCCTTATCAGACCAGTTATTCTAGAGGCAGTGAAACTGCATTGTATTGATATTTGATTATTTGTGTAACAGGAGGAAGAGGCTTCAGTGCAGGCTCAGCTGGCTTTCCCACCCAGAACAGATGTATTATTTTTGAATGCTAGAAATGAAGCTCTCATATATGAAAGTTAGATACCATATCTGGATATTCTGGGGAAAAAGATGCTGAGCAGACAGGGAGGCCTTGTTTCTGATTAAATTCTGATCTGTTGAGGAATATAGTATGTTTCACACCACCATACTTCTTCCTTTATGAGAAATAAAGGACCTTCTCTCCAAGACGGCAGATGTGTTTATGGGTCTAGAATCCTTTAATACAATCTTAAATAAGGAAAGTGTCTAAAAACCACTTGTCCTGTACATGTTGTGTGTACCATAAGTAGTTTCAGATATTTACATGGGAAATGGGGAAGGTGAGATTCATACATTGCTCTGATCATTCAGACTGCTTTGTTGAAAACCAGAAAAATGAATTATTGCCACAAATTATCTAGAAGCAAATGAAGAAGTTAATTTCAGAGGGAATACATTATGACACAGATGTATCCCAACTGATTAAGAATGTCACTAACGTCGTCAAGAGAAAGGCCTATGCTCTTTCAGTAGAGAGAGAGTTAGACAGACTTTGTCAGATGAGCTGAATTTTTCTGCAAGTGACTGTCCTATTTCCTGCAAAGAGAATAACCCTCAAGTCTATTAAGTTATGTCTTTTATATTAAGCACTTCAATTGGCTATTCAGTTGGATGTATCCTGCTTGGCCCCTTTAGTTGGAGTTCAGGTGAATAACATTTACTATCTAAACACTGTTGGAGTAAGTAGATAAAAGAAAACATATTAGCAATTTTATAGTTTGTTGGAAGTCATTGTATCCCTGGATAGTATATCAGTGTCGGAATTTCTTCAGAGGACTGAGTTCTTTGCAATCTTCTGCACTTGTTCTTGAAATAGGAAGAACAAGCCCTAGCAATACTTCAGAACTCAGCTGAATGATTGAGTTGCCTTTATGCCATTGCTCTCCCAACTACATTGTTAATATATATATGGTTTCTTGAAAAGAAAGAAGAATGTAAGATATTTTCTTTCTCTATTTGTTATATTTTTAGAAATCATTTGCAGTGAGCTCAGAAATTATTTTACTATACATTTCTAGGTGCTGACTCTACTTTTTTCTGTCTTATTTCTGTAATTTGTTCAAGCCTTTTTTTTTCTTTATTGTATTGTTCCAGATTTTCTCACTCAGGGATATCTCGCTAATAAAATCACACTTTCATTTGATCATTCCTCTTCTCACATAACTTGCTATGTGTTGTATATGCAGCCCTATTGTGGACTGCAGTATTCTCTACTTCCTCTGATAGAGGAGTGTAATGTAGTATGTCTCGCCAGTACCTTCTCAGCTTCTCTTGGTCTTGGTGCCCACTGACAGAAATGTTATTTTTGGTGATAAACCAGACAAAATGGTTTTGTTTCAGATTGTGATGTGTGTCTTGCACATCAATGACAGAATTTTTTCTTGGCATGTAAGCTCAGTCAATAAGTAGTTTTTGTTAATTAAACTGTTTTCTGAAAATGTGCTGTCATACATTTCCAAAGTGTGCTTGATTTTGGGAGCTGTTGCACTTTCTCCATGGGCTTTAACTTTATATTATGGATCATAATAAATTGTTCAAGATGATAGTTTTATTTCCCCTATATTCAGATAATCCATCTCAGTTTTAACTTGAATGCTTCATCAGATGATGAAAGATTTCCCTGATCCTTGTGCTCTCCCGGCTATCTTATTCACTGCACCTAGACATCTTTTTTTATAGTTATTTAAGCCTTTGAATGGCAGTGGCATTATCACAAATTCATGATTTTTATGTTGAAAGAAAATCCACAGAAACCATATACAGCTCTTTGTTCTTCATATGAACTGTATCTTCCCATTCATGTCTTATGAATTCATAGTTAGTTTTGTAAATATTTTTTGGCATTGCTCACACAGGAAGGAGGGAAACTTTTAAATTTATCATTTAAGGTCACATTAAAAGCTTAAAAAGCTGTGTTATTGACTTTCAACACTTGGCAAGACAGCAAACAAGAAAGGAATGTCCCTACCCCTTCCTTCTCTCACAGACTTTTCAAACCCCATTGAGAATATATCAGGAGAGAACACACATTCTTATTTTTTGGCAGCCAAGTATAAACGTTGAGTGACACAACTGTTTAGAAATGTTATAAGTATTATTTCTACCTTCTAGTTTAAGCTTCACTCTCTTGTGCCCAAGTACAAACCATGCAAACTTCCTGAACAAAAGTTGCAATGAGAATTCTGGCAATGTGAAAAATGTAAACAATCTGTAGAGTGAAGTCTTTTCCCAGCTGAGTGTTATATCTTCTCCTGTGTATAGAAACTTGTCATCACTGAAAAACATCCATGGATCAGGATTGTGTAAATAAGTTATGATTTGGTAGCAAAACCTAGAAATTTTACTACTAGGACTAGACTACATTGTCAGGGAGCAGCTAATGATGGAACTGATTGTTTTTCGTACTTTATGTCTTCGAAAAGTTGTGTGGTATGAACATAGTCTGAAAAGCACATGAAAAAGGAGTATTTAGTGAAGATATTTGCTCCATATTTTAAAAAGCCAATTTTAAAACCAGATTATTTATCTTTAATCATTTTTAAATACAAAGCCACTAGCTTATTTATATTCCCAGACAATACCTCATAGTATTAGAAAAACATCTCCAAAAAGCAAAACAAAAGGAGGATGATAATTTAGAGAATGTGAAGATGTAAGCATATGCATTTTGAGAAAAGAGTAATTCCTATTTGAAAGATATTGTAAAAAAATTACACAGGAAATTCTGCTTTTGGTAAGCAGCATAAAGATCCAATATTTTCTTTGTAGGGTTTCAGAAGCCTGTGAGACTAAAAAAATTATGGTCTTACCTGAAGGACATATAAAATAATTAATGATGATAACTTAAAGCAACATGATGCTACAAAACCATCAACATTCTAAAGAAAATTCAGAAATACAAAATAAATTAGAATATTTGGTTTATAAGGATGTACCGAAAAGTTATATGATCTTCAGGTCAAACTTAGTCTTGCATCAATGCAAAGCCATCTTCTTCAAATTAATAGTTAATTGCCTTGCTTGCTAAGCAATGTTTCAAAAATGAATCAATTTGTTAGAGAATCTTCTCTTTGTAATTCTGAGGTGACTGTGGAAATCTCCTCTCCCACTGCTACCAATAAATCAAGAACATAAATCAGAAAGTAACCCAGGTTTTTATACGCTTCTAAGTAGTTTACATAGCAGTAGACATTATGCATGGAATATTTTAACCTGGAATTACACATTTAAAGGAAATTTTTAAGAAATGTGTGTATAGATGAAAAGCAGACAGTAAGAATGAGAATTGCTCCTAATTTTGACAAAACCAGTTTTTCTTCCATCTGTAGAAGAAAAATGTTTAATAAAACCCCAAGTGAAACTGGTCCATAAAAAGTAATTTCAGCTTTCCAGGATTTAATAATTTTCTGGTAATATATTTTAACAATTAAAGGAATGTCACATTAGGTAGTATTTAGTATATGAATGAATTGCAATTAAGCCAACCTTAGAAGTCTCTCTATGAAAAGAAATTTGGACTGATATTTGCTATTTTTTTTCCTCTTGAAGCAGTTGACTTGAATACAAGCCAAGAAGAATCAACCACATGACAGTAATAGCATACCATGAAATCTATCCATGTTTCAACAAGACTCTTGGAGCTGTGCCTGGGAGTATAATATGTTAGAGAGAGAGAGAGAATGAACATGTTTTGTAGAGGTAATAATAAATGTCCAACAAGTGATTGTTAGCAATGAGAGGGATATTACAGACCAAGCAGAAAAGACTTTGTAAGTGTGTGTTTTCTGTGGTTTACAGTGCTTTTAGTGGTAATATCAGAACAACTGTCTCTTCCAGCAGCATTGTAAATAAAATGAGACAGGTTGAAATACTTTTGATTCATCTTTTACTTCATTAATTAGTCATGACTTTGGAGATGTTAGTTAGCACAGAAATGAGAATGTTATAGGCCACTTCTTTCTGAGCTACTCAACAGTCCTTCTTAAACATATTGAGATTTCATACTCTGTATAAGAAGAGGATCTGTGAATACCAGGAGAAGTTGGTTAGGTTTGCAAAGCATTATCTGTAACATTGATATTATAATGAGTCTAAAGATATCTGTACACTTTTTCTCAGTTTCTGATTTATTTACATTTAAATAAATAATAACATTGTTGGTTCTAGATAAGATTTTAAATTAAGCAGCAAAGGCTGTTTTAGCTTCTGCATTGTTAGAATATTTTCCAGAGGAACTCAGCAAGTTTTCTACTTGCTCTCTTTCATATTTACATATGGGGAATTACACAATTAAGATGCTGTTGTAAAAAAAAAATTGGGAAGAGGTTGAAGTATTTATGTAGAGATTCTTTTTTAAAAATGAAAAAAAAAGCAAAGATCTGCTGGATGAAATCTGAACCTCTCAAAAGAATAACTAAACACCTGTGGGGTAATAATAGTGGTGGGGAACAGGAACAAAATAGCTAATCTTTAAACCACTCTGTCATAACAGTTTATTGATAAAAGGAAGTTATTGAGTCTGGACTGTTGATGTAAGGTACTGGTCAGAACCCTGCATCACAGAAAGTTAAATTCAAATAAACAATAGGCCTGAGGAGGGAACACGTGTCGTGCTTTAAATCTGACTTCTTGTAAACTGAAGAAAGAACTGTGCACTCTGTCAGTACTCTACCGGTACAACTTCATCAGGACAAATTTCAGCATTTGAGAAGATATGTGGCAACTGCAATGAATAATTTAAAAAGAGTACATAAATGCATTTATGCAGAACGGCACAGGCTAAGGAGGACAGTAGCATTAACTCAGAGGAATTTCTTCAAAAAAAAATAAACAAGATGAAGCAGAAGGTCTGGAAGCCAAAGGTCAGTTATGAATTTGAGGCTGGGCAAAGTGCTAAAGCTAAGTAAGTTTTTATTGGTATTGAAATCAAATATATGGACAATTGAAAGTGAATGGGACATTTGAGAAACAGGGCAATTCAGGAAGAAATTGAAAAGATCTTTCCATTCGTGCATCTGAGTGGCTAACAAATGGTACACAGGGCCTTGTTCTGGCACGCAGTTCAGAAAATGCACCCAGAACCAGGACTACACCATGCACTGCAGAAGCCAGCTGCTTCCCAGTATTCCCACAAGAGACAGCCAGGATAACTCCGGGCTTATCCTGGGTGATGTCCAGCACTGAGAAGGTTTCATAATGAAGTGTGATAGGCTTTGGGCAGGATGGATGTACGTGATCTCTGTAGATACAGTTTTGATCTCTGGAAAAAACTGTCAGAGAGAATTTCTGAAGCTGTGAAGAGGTTTGGAAGGAACCTCTTAGTTCATCTAGATGAAAGTAAACATTTTTCGTGTGTGTGCCATAGGATAATAAACCTAAATGGAATGTAAACACAGCAAGGTGTACATCTTTTTACAGCTCTCTGGGTTGAGAGCCCATGCCAGGGAGCTCATTTAAAATAAATATATGATGAGATTGAGAGAAAATATGAAAGTACTGAGTGGTTTGGAACAAAGATAAATTTACACAGTAACATGAGTTTTCTGGAGTTAAATTTTATTTGGGCACTTAATTTGTTGCTATTTGTCTGTATTATTTTTCTTCTTGTAAGCAGTAGTGTTCTTATAGAATGAAATGAATGAGGTTTAATTTGCTTCCATTTCATTCCATGTCTGTCTGTAGGAACTGTACCTTCTAGATATGATTTCACTGTCTCTGTCCCTAGGGTCACTAAAGCCATCATACAATGTTTCTTCAGGGGTATTAAAATATTTATAACAAAACTAAAACAAGAACAGTGTTTGAAATTTAATGAATGTGCTTTTCATGGGACAAGTACCCATGAATTAGAAAGAAGGAGAGAAAAAAAAGCGGTAACTGAAATCTTGATCTTGTTAAAATAGATAGGATTTGGGTAATGTTTTCAGAGGAAAAAGGATTTCAACCAGTTATAATCACCAGGGAAGTTGTTGTATTCCATACATACTATTTCAGAATATGTTCTGAAATATCTGCTTTCTGACATTGGTCTGTTTTTATAAAAAAAAATCATTCCAAAATGTTGATGGTTTGCCTATTTTGATAATTTATAACTCAGAAAAGCCTTTACTGGAACTGAAGAGCTTGCAAAATCTGGCAAGAGGGTTATACCAGCTGCAGTGATGGTACAAGAAAATAACCACTCAATAGGTTAAAGATTTGTTTGTTCAATTGATTACTCACTTTAGCTGTTCTCTACCAATTTGAACTGAGTTTCAATTAGTGAAATTTTATCTGCATGATTTGGTGGATGAATTTCACCGTCACTTCCAGTTTGCTTTGGATTTATATGTTTGGCTTCTTAGAGTGAAAATTGAATGGATCAGAGAAAGTAATTTTCACTATGAACACAATAGACAGCATGCTAAAGAACAAACTGTTATATCTCTTTAAGATGTTGTACCGCTATTTCAGAAATCTTCATCTTGTCACGTAGCAGAATGCCACTTCAAAGGAGATAGATTCCTTTGAATCTCAGGAGATTGAGTTCTGAATTTAATTCCTGGAATGAACAGGCTCCTTAAGCATGCCTTGTAAGTTCTCTGGAGCAAAGAGGGAAGGTTGTAACAGCAGAGGAAATTATCTAAAAAAATAGTTTATTTTTTCCTGTTTTTTTTTTTTAAATAACAATTTCATTCAATTATAAAAAGAAATTATAAAGAATTTATAAGCTACCACCTCCTATAGGAGAAACTAATAATCTCTTGTGTAAAATTTAACTTTTTTTACTGTCCTTACAGCAGGAATTATGTTACTACCCAGATCACATTTCTGTGATTTGCTTCACTGTTATCAGTGATAGCAGCTTCCAGGCATAACTCATAATTGCCACGTGGTTTAACTTCAAGTTTTGTATTTTAGTTATTCTTACATAAAACAAAGGAAGCTTTCATATTTTTTCCTCTGTCTTCTTGTTGTTCTTGGTGTTATGCCATGAAATTAGGCATATCATTGGCTCCTGGCTCTTCAGTTGAAAGAGACTGAAAGAGGAAAACTGAAGTTCTTCCTTTTCTAAAATATATCCTTAAAATGAAATAATTGCTCGACTGACTTTTTCTGAGATACTCAACCAATCAGATGTATGTTTTTAAAGGGGATCCGTTCTGTAAACAAGCAGGCAATTCTTTCTGAGACGGCAGCTCTTGTGACTCACAGCAACTATCATCTGACAGATTTCTACTGCTATCATTTTATGCCCAAGGCAGAATTTTTAGAGGCTAATAAGCTCTGTTTTTCCCCTCTTTGCTATTCCAAAGCTATATCAGTAGAGATTTTAAAGCAGGCTTCTTCATCCTTACTACAGATCAGAAAGCAAAAAGATATTAAATAGAATTTGTAATGCTCATACTGAGGCCAATCTTTTTTTTTCCATTTGGTGATAATGACAAAATAGGAAGATTCTCAAATCTGTAAGGAGCCCAGTCATAAAAACAATTATTACATTTCAATAATATAAGTAATATAAAAGGTTTAGTACACCATTATGTTATTATGGACATTATGGAGAGATGTACTAAATTTATTAAATATTATTTGTTTCACAAATTCTAGAAGAAGGCTCACAAGTAAGACTTCAGATGTACTTGTTTCTGATAAACTCAGAATATAGGCTGGGAGATTGGTTTTACTTTTAAAACACTTCTACAATATAGTCAACTGAGAAATTAAAGCCTATACCAAGACAGTTTTCTTTCTTATTTCTTACTTTTGCCTTAGAAAAAAACAAATGCAACTCTTTAGCTCAATAATAAACATCAGACATAGCAATTTAGTTGGAAATAGCACTTTAGTTGGAAATTCATAGCCCTAAATCTACCTTTCTAAGCAATTTTCCAAGTAATTACTTGTAAATACATGCCTGGGACTGAGCCAGATGTTGTTTCATTAATTTTAACCCTGTAATATAGAGAGGAAAAAAAAGGAAACAGTAAAAGAACAGTAACAAAACAAACCAAAACAAACCAAAAAAAGAGAGAGAGAGAGAGAGCGCATGTATAGAATAGTATTTACTTGTGTTGACTATTTCCTCTGCAATAGATGAAAAAGAATTTCCAGTATATAAAGAAACCGACACATGGAAATGTCTACTGTAACACTTAGGGGTGCATATTTTTCATAACTTTGATATCACTTCCTCTATTTTATTGGCTGGTTTTCTAGCGAGTGTGATTTTGGGAAAATTTGGAAAGGAAGACAGCCATTATCTGCATGAGTGCATTTTTAGAAATCTTTATGCATAAATTAGATGCATCCATTTTCCTCTTAAACTAGTTGGGTGTTGAGGAAAAATAATTTGTAACTCTCAAATAGGTAAGCATGGAGGCAAACGAGTATTGAAGCATGGAGTACTAACTAAAGAAAAGGGTAGAAAGCTGATTTCAAAAGTATTAAACAGATTTTTGAACTACTTTTGCAAGTCTTATTTACCTAGGGACCATCAGGAAAAGTAATATGAAATGAATTTTGAACTGGATTAATTAAATGACATTAAATCCTTATATAAATATGCTTCATCAGAATGAAAATTAGTTTTATTTAATAATATTTAGAAGTGAGTTAAAGTAAATCAAATCAAAGTCTCTTTTAATATTGCTTGAGAACATCCATCCTATAACTTCAAAGCAATAAAACTACCTCATCTAAAATTCAGACCTTTTGTTGTTTTGGATTGCTTTTCCTGATCAGGTCAATGTGGATAAGCCAGTCTGCTACAGTTTTTACTACCATTTACAACCGTTTAGAGTCTGACCTTTATTTGATTTCCATAACAAAAATCTTTATTTATATTAGGTTTTTTCCTTTATTACTTGATGTGAGAGAAATATGTCTTTCATTTTCCCCTTAATTACTCCCTAAGGTTTAATTTTAAGCAGATTGTGGGCCAGCTTATTCAGCTTTCAAAAACTCTTCTTATTCCTTATTCTCAGAGACAATGTTTTTCTGAGGTAAACAGGTAGAAAAATGTTAGTGTGATGAAATCTTTTTCTTTCCAGTAATGTGTTTATATTCATTAGCATCTCTGAAGCCACCAAATCCTGGGTCTATTTGGATTCAACATTTAGACATTGACTTCCACTTTCTACCATGTAGCCTCTTCATATCCTTTCCACAGCATGAAATGGAAAGATGATTTGGTTTTGATGTGCATGTTTCCAAGTGGTCTCAGGCTAGCAAAGGAGCAGCAAGGCAGCATGTTCACGTACTTACAGGACATGGGTGTGCCATCATAACTACCAGCCCTCAAGGCAGGCAGAGTTCAATGTCTACTGTGAGCACGTTGCTGTACTCCTGGGGCTTATGGTTAAAGAAAGAAAACATGTAGCCTTTGGAGAACATATGATGCAAAGCATGTGATTTAGCGTGTTTCTTATTAACAGAAGTAAGTACCCTACCTTTTTTTCTGAATGATGAATTCCCTCGTATGTAGACCCTAAATATGTCTGAATGCAATAACAGAATGGCAAAAATATTGTCTCATTGGTTCAATGCAAAATGGATTTGTCAGGGGGATTTCATGGCAGTCATAGATAAAGACTCATTTTTATGAAGAGCATAATTTCAAAAGCAAAAGCAAGCAAAGCCTACGGTATTTAATTTTAATTTTTTGCATCATGATTGATAGTGGAATATACAACCATATGGCCTCTTGTCTTAACTATGGAGTGGTGGTGATGAGAGAGAGGGACAGATGTGCTTCACAAAGCGTGCAGCTGTCTGTACTTCAGGTGTGGTGCTTTGCATCCATTGTAGGCACAAGAGTGAGAGGACTGTGGAACAAGCTTGCACTTCTGGAAGCATAACTTCATGTTCTTCAGAATCATCATGTTAGTGCTCTGGCACTCACTTTGACCCAATCATTAATGGATTATCAGACCCAAGCCATAAATTAAATGAGGACAGAAACAGACAAAACCAGTCATAGATGCATTTGATAATTCTCTGGGGTTCCTTTTTTTTTGCAACGGTGCATGTTAACTTCTTAAAACTGGTTTTGTTTTTCTCTCTTTTACTGCAGTTTATTATGCTGACATACATCTTTATGTTGGCCTGGCTTGGCGTTACAGCTTTCACTTCTCTGCCTGTTTACATGTACTTCAATCTGTGGACCATTTGCCGAAATGCCACCGTAGTGGATGGAGCTAATCTCTGCTTGGATCTTCGCCAGTATGGTATGTGAATGAAGAGCACTAAAGGAAAAGCAAGATTTCACAAAAGGAAGCATTGCATTGCTTTACTTCCATGTATCTGAAACAAACTGTTCAGTAATTCTGAAACCATTGTTAAGTATCTGTTTCTATCCTTTTACCCACTAGTTTAGGCAGTGTATGAGAGATGAACTGCATTTGCAAGGCCTGACAAAAACTGAGTCAACCTAGTCCATCTTCCCAGAGTAAAGAAAATTTAACATGGGACTTCTGTTTTGTCTCTTCTTTTGAAATAGCTGGAACTTGTCTAAAATGCTTTATTAGTCATTTATCTGGAGAATGACTCTTCAGTCTTGTGTTAGAACACTGACTTGGAGATGTGAGATCCTAGGACATCAGCTGTCTCTGCAGAGGTGAACTGGGAAAGGAGAAGATTCATTGCTTTCAAAAATTGTGATGAGGACCAACAATACCAATTGTAACACTCTAAGAAGCTGGTGGGGGGAGAGAGAGAGAGAAAGTGGGGCTAAAGCCTGAATGGTGGAGGTTACAATCGCGTGGGGATATGCATCTACATGTGTTTTGAGGGGTGTCGCTGGGTGGTCTGGTGCTGATCAGCACCAGTATGCTGTAGCCTTCCTAGAGGGAGAGTGTCCTGCAGAGACCAGCTCTTCCAGGGGTGCTGGCACATCTCCCTGGGTGACAGGCAGTTCCAGCAAGTGCAGCAACTTCTCTGCTACAAGGGATTTCAGCTCTTGGTGATTTCAGCTCTTTGTGAAATCGCCCAAGGCAAACGCGGGGACAGAGGGACAGGAGCCTCGCACGGCAGTTCCGCAGAGGTCGCCTTTATTGTCCAAATACCCTGCGAAGGGGAAGCCAGGGACGAAAGCACCCCCCATTAGGGGCAGAAGCAGGGGTTTTTATGGGAAAGGTAGGGGGTGGGATAGAAACCAGTTGGCCAACAGGGTACAGGGTATTACCATGAAGAAACAAGGCATGCTGGGATCTCACCCTGACCCAAGGAAGGTAGCTTATCTCTGACTTCTCCAGGAGACTGCAAGAGGCTTCTACTTTGAGGCCTCCCAGCCCTCCACAGATGGGATGCAAAATTTGGACAGAAAGGGATTTGTAATCTTAAAATGATCAAAAATTCTTATGTCGATGTACTTGTTTCCTGTAATTTCAGAGCAAAAAATACTGATTAATATTAGGAAAGAACCATTTTTATGATAACTGAGTTAATTACAGCTTTTTTCAAGCTAGTCTTTGATTTAGTATCTGGACGTTATCTAAAGGAATTAACATAAGATGATTTTAGTTATTCTTGCTGATAAGAGATACAATAAAATATAAGCTTGGGTAATGCTTTTTTATAATTGATGAAAGAAATTTTTTACAAGATCAATATGTCTGAGAAAAATGTACAGCACCCTTCTCCACATGAGGGTAGAGAACCTTTGTGAACGTAAGTGTATATACTGGTTGCAAACAATTTTTGGGTTTTTATTTGTTGTGATGATCAAAATTGGGAATAAGGATGTTTTCAAAAATAGCTGAAAAATTATATCCTGCATGTTTCTTTCTAGGGCTTTTATTAGATCATATGTTAGTTTTGTAATGGTTGAAATAGAATAGAATCCTAGAAGGGTTTGAGTTGGAAGGCATCTTAAAGACCAGTTCCAACCCCCTGCAATGGGGCAGGAGATGGAGACTTTCCTCTAGATCAGGTTGCCCAGGACCCCATCCAACCTGGCCTTCAACACTTTCATGGATGGGGCATTCACATTTCTCAGGGAAACACGTTCCAGTGCCTCAACACCCTTGTAGTAAGGAATTTCTTCCTTACATCTAATCTAAACTTATCCTTTCTCATTTTAAGCCATTACCCCTTCTACTGCTGCATGCCTTTGTATAAAGTCCCTCTTCAGCTCTCTTTGACGGCTCCTTTCAGTTACTAAAAGGCTGTTATACAGTGTCCTCAGAGCCTTCTCTTCTCCAGTCAGTGCAATCCCAACTCCCTCAGCTTGTCTTCAGAGGAGAGTTGCTCCAGACCCCTGATTGTCAACAAAAATCAGATATCATTGTTAAAATAAGTTCTTAGTTTTTCTCATATAGAGTGATATGTACCAGGAATACTAAATAATGTGAATATTTATTTTTCTATAGGCATTGTAACTATTGGAGAGGAAAAGAAGGTTTGCACCTCATCAGAAAGTTTCATCAAGATGTGTGACTCTAATGAGGTGAATAAATGTCATAGTATTTTTGGCAAATCCATAATATATGTTGTTGTAGGAAGTAGTTGATATGTGTTTTCTTACTGTTAATGTTCTAATTCTAGCCATGGTGATGAATAAAATCACAGTGAAAATTACAGTCAAGAAAGTAGCTTTCCTAGTCTTTTACCAAGTACCAAATTTAGTCACTTTCTCTATTCATTTGTTTTCTAAATATACTTGTTTGTGTGTTTGTTTGTTTGTAATAATTCCAATATCTTGTACTTTGTTACTGGGATGTTTTTGAAAGCTAATGCACCTGCTGCACAATGAATAGGTCTATATAATGAGTCACTGCTTGACGGGCTTATGATTATTGTTGTGACAGGAGACTAAAGATTTCAAATGGATTTGGTCAAACCTTGTTGTTTGTTAGGACAGTAACTCTTAGTACATTTTTCTTTGCAGTTTTTCCCTTGGGCAAATGCCACCTGTTTCAGTGCAACTGAGGGTTCTGGTTTTGTTTTTAAATGATAAAGGATGAAGACAGGAGAAAAAAATTACATCTACCTAAAACAAAGAGAGGCTAAAATGTTGATGCCTCTGAAGCCAGAGGGATCAACATTTGCTAAATGTTTCACTGGGTCTTACTATGGTTGAGTAAATCTTAGAATGGAGGTACACAATCTGCTTTTGTATCAAAACCATCTTAGAAAATACAAGTCTTGTGGTGCTGTTGACTTTCTGTGGCTGCTGCATAAACCAGATCACTGAAATTAAAAGCAAATGTAATAATTTGGATTGGGGTGAGGTGACAAAGTTGGTTAATTTGGATTATGTAAGTAACCTGGTTTATATTATATCACTATGAACAAATTAGATTTGTAAATTTGAGAAGAAAGTGAATCCATATATGAGAACGGAAAGCTACAGTTAATGAAGGGAAAATGGATTTTTCTTAGGCTGTCTCTGTCACTAGAAAAGCCATCACAAACATAATTCTCATAAGGCAGTATTGTAGTATTGTAACATTAAAAAAAAAAACCTACAAAAAGCCGAAAAACCAAATAAAAACCTCAAAATGTTCTGGAGTGTTTATTTTTAAATAATTAGTTTTCCTAGTATTTTATTATTTAAATGCTATATTTTAAAATAAAGTTATGCTTTTTTCCCAATAAGAGCATTGTAACAAAACAAACACAAGCAAAATGACAGGTAGTGATGGCAATCTCTTGGAAAAATATTCATTACTTTTGTAGAAGGGTGGCACCACGAAGGTAATTATTTGTTCTATGTTATTCTGAATTTTTGTTCAGTTTTTGTTTGGTGTGCAACCATAAAAGTCCCTTTCTTTGTTCCCCTTTACAGCTAAACATGACATTCCACTTGTTCATTGTGGCACTTGCTGGAGCTGGAGCAGCAGTCATTGCTATGGTGAGCTACTCAACACTCTACTGCTCATCTGAATTGCTAATATGTTCTGGTTCTGACTTAGGATCAGCTGCTCTATTTCCGTGCTATCATTCACTGCTATTGCTAAAATATAATTCTGCAGTTCAATCTGTAGTTCAATACTCTCTTGTTTCTTCTTTCTTTTTTTCTTTTAAATATATTGATCGATTCCTTTTGATTACTTTTTTTGAATTAAAACAACACCTTTAAGTACATGCTAGGAATTTTTACTATTACTCTATTCAGACAAGCGTCTGAATTCACATGTCTGTGTTGTAACCATAGTATTATACTTTTATGATCTCTGCCTTTCTGGGTATTCACAGGCTTGCCACGCTGATATTTTAGGAGCAGAATCTTTTTGTCAGTTCTGTGAATATATGTGAATGCGTTGGTTTTTCTGTCAGGACTAATTTTTCTGCTGCTTTATAATGAAGATTACTTTAAATTTAGTGACATTTTGTCAATGAGAATGTTTTACTGAGGAAAAAAGTGTATGAGCTAGTGCCCCGCTCTTCTGTCTTTTGTCTGCTGTATTTGCTTAAGCATAAAGATATTTTTAGACTCACAATTCTGTACTGGTGTAGGTTTGTATTATGCACGCTGGAATGGGAAATGAAGAATGACTGTTACTTGGTACTGATGCATTCAGAATTGTTAGTGGTGGTGATTACTATGCACTGCTTATACTAGTAATTTTTTATTGATCTGAGGGCTATGATTCTTTTGTTATCCTTAGAACTACATTTATAAAAAAGGACATTCAGAGAATATTCAATGAAGCTAGTGTTCCTGTTGCATTAATGATTTTTTGGTTTGTTTTTATCTGCCATTTTTTCAGTATTACACAATACCCTGCATATATAGCAGAGATAGCTAAGTGAAAAAAAAAAATTCAATGTAAATTTTGTTTCAAGGCCACAAATAATAATAGTAGAATACAATTCATATTAATAAATTAATTGGTTTTCCAAACTGAAAATTTTCTGATTACAACTGCAAAAAAGGGTGACCAGATAGAAATTATGATAACATATCATTAGTGTTAGGAAATTATGTCCAAGAGATCATTAGTTTTCCATTGTATGATTGTTTTGAAGTATATTCAGTAGTAGTTATCAACTGCTATTTTGTTCAGATGAAAATTCTGCATTTCAAAGAACAGTTTTAAATCCGAATAGCTGCCAAAAGATATTCAGTGAAAAATAACACATCTTCAGTGGAAGTAAATTAAGAAGGTTAAATGCATGATACTTTGAATGAAATTATTAAAAACACCCTTCCAAGTTCACCATATCAAAGAATTCACTTTGATGGTGCACATACATTCACATGTTTTTTAAGAGCTATGCATATCCAAGTGTTTCTGTTGGATTTTGTGACTGCACAGAGAAGGCATGATAACACTGTTTAAACAAAAATATAAATTAATGTCCAAAATGCTAGTAAAATTGCATAGTGTCCCAATGTTGGTTGATGTAAGTTATTAAATGTTTGCAACAGTGTTTATATATTTCACGTTTGTAATTATACTGTTTGTTTTAACCTACCATTCTGATCTGTTAGGTACCTGGTAAAGACTAACATATTCCAATCTTTGATGTTGGTAATTTCTAAAACCAGCATAGCAGGCCATATTTATAGGTTGAGATGTGTGCTTCACACTTGGCACAGTGGCCCAAACACGTGGTGTAGAACTTGAGAGAAAATCCAGAATTTTGTGGTTGGAAGATTATTGCAGTCATATATATTAGTTTTACTGTTGTCAATGTTGTGTCAGATAGAAACAAAAGACATGAAGTTTAAATGTAAGTTCTAGCGTTCCAGAGTTGATTGTAACGCCAGTATCCATTCCACCTGTGATGTTTCCCCAACAACACTGCAGAACTTAATTATGGGATGAACAGTTTCCTTTCTCAAAGGTTACCACATGAGCAGGACTCTTTTGCCTGAACTTCTACAGAAAGTATGTCCTGTAAAATGGAATTGCAATCAATGCTGTTGAAATAGGAACAAGGGAAATGTAAAAGTGGTCTATTCTTCTCCCCAGTATGATTGTGCTCTTCTGCATGATATTAGATGCGTGTAAAGGGAAGAAAAAGAGTTATTTAGACTTGACTCCTGTGGAAGTAATGACATGTTCTGAAAGGAAAAATACACAAAAAACACCAAAACCCCCTCCTAGCCTAGCTGCAATTATATAGTTTCTAAAGGCTGAAGCATACTTTCACCTTATGAAGAAATCTAAGCAGGACTAGGTATGGAAAGTCCCTGCACTGTCTTGCATATGTCTGTAATTGAAACATCCTGAGGCAGACTGTGGAAGCTGCCTGGCTTCAATTTAAATAAGCCTTGATGGGGGCCTCATTGGCTTCAGGCTATTCAGGTCATGAAATTGTGAAATGCAATTAGACAGCCACTTAGAGATGACCTCCTTAGTGCGGCAATGTTATCTAGGAACTTGGTGTTAAAACAAAAAACAAAAGTGGCGGGACTGTTCAATGTATATGTCATTATAAAACATGTATACGTATCTGAGATTATATAAGCTAAAGTAGTTGTTTCCAGGAAAGTATTCCAACTTACAGTGAATGTGAACATCATGAGTTTTCAAGCAGTTAGTATAGTAGTTTGATTCAGTAACTTCTTAAGGAATGGATGGGCAAAGAAGGGCTGTTTAAGGAAGGTCAGACTATGGCCAATGTACCTTCAAAATAGTCTATTTTTTAATAAAAAATGAAAAAGAAAAATGCCAAGTGAAACTGCAAGACATTAGGTATATATTTCTTTCTTGCTTCGTCATTACCAAATATTTTGTGAGGGTAAGAAAAGTGCTTACATTGTCTCATTTTCATCATACATTCTTCAGTTGCAAGGGTTTCTGGAAGATGTGTTTTAAAAGGTCATGCAGATGTAAGTACACTGCTCAGATTCCCACCCCCTACTTTCAGGATTCTCATGTCTACAATCAGTTTGAGGTTCAGATTGCATTTTTAATTGAGATTTTACCCTCAAAGGACCAGTGCTCGTGTTTTCATTGTGTGCAAATTGTAATTGTCTGAGATGACAGAATTACTAGGATTACCAGCCTATGTCTTTTGATTTTTCTGAAGAGTTTTACTGTGGAGGAAATTTAAGTAATTTCATTCAGTACAATGGGGATTCAACACTAGGGTCTCTCATTTGATCTAGAAATGCCTGATCCAGACACTACTCATGGTGAAAGCTTTTGGAACAGATGTTAGATAGAAGGCATTTCTTTTTGCTCTGTGCTAAATTATGACAAAAGGGTGTCCCAGAGTGACACATGACATGCTGTCATCACCAACACCCCTACTATACTCACAGGTTGTGTTGTAGTGTTGTGCTATAGATATTAAGAAACTACTAAAGATAGGTAGAAATATTACTCTAGTTTTTTTCCTAGAGGACAGATTCTCTGAACAACTTCTTTCTGTTTTGTGGCTCCTCATGTAAATCTGTATTCTTCAAATAAAGATTAGTTGGAAACTTGCCATGAAATATGAGTACAAAAAAGATAGCAAAAGTATTTTGTCTTTTTAAGGGCTTCAGAATGCTTTCCTTTATTTTAATTATCCAAATTAAGAAATGTACTTTTGCCTGTACTAACCAGCAACAATTGCCAACAAACATTTTGGAAAAAAATAAACATTGGCATTTCCAAAAGAGAAAGAACATATTAAAATTGATCTATTCATTTAGTATCAGTCTAAGATACTCATAGCTACAACAGTACAACATGAACAGCAGAAATTGCATCATCTCAAGGTTTTTTTAATTGCTTATTTTATTATTATTCCATTTTCCATTAATTGAATCTCAGTATAATTTCTTGATTTCTTAGGGAAGGGTGGAATATTTTGGATCTCAGGACATTATCTTCTGCCTCTGACGCAGTTGATTAACATAAATTTAAGAAATACTCTCATCAGAAAGTGTCTGAAAACCTGCTAGGGAAGAAATAAATGTCCAGAGAGTCCTAATATAAACCAGATGAATACCCTTATGGAACATTTTTATTTTCTGGATGAATAAAGAGTCAACCTAGCACCCAATTTTTTTTGTCAACTGTATTTTGTCATATTTTGCCTAACTGAATTTATTTTTCAGTTATTGACAATTTCTCCCCAGATTAGCTGGTTAAACACATAGCTAGAGTTGTAGTAGAAAGAAATAAGTTGCGGCTAAATGGAAAGACGATGCTAACTTTAATAAAGATTAAAAGCAAAACTTTTTGAAATTGTATTAGATATGTAATGATAAGACCATAGGTGTGTCTATGGCATAGTTCTATCTTAAAAACTAACTTAACAAATAGTTCTTCAATGGGGAAAAGTCTCCAAAAATGCATAACTAGAAGGCATTTTTACATGTAGATTTGCAGACTAGCTGAAATAGTAATGCAAGGATGATTTGTTGATTTCTCTGTTCTTTCTTTTTTTTAATAATCATTGCTACCAACTACTAGTCATAGTAACAGTAACAGCTGCAAAATGAGTAATCTCAGGATTAACGAAGCTTGAATTTTTCATCATGGTGCTGTACTAGTCCTTGATATAAGAATGCCTAGTTCCTGCTCCTGAGAACCCAGCCTCTGTCCTACAGCCTTCAAGTTTAAACATCCTCTATTCTGACTACCTCTGTTGGTTCCTAACTATGTGTTACCTCTCTTACAGGTTCATTATCTTATGGTCTTGTCTGCCAACTGGGCCTATGTGAAAGACGCCTGCAGAATGCAAAAATATGAGGATATTAAATCAAAGGAGGAACAAGAGCTTCATGATATTCATTCTACTCGCTCTAAAGAGCGGCTCAATGCTTACACATAAAAGAAACCTTGTCTTACTTCCTAACATGTGAATGCTTTGTTGTTTAACTAAAGGCCATCCAACCATTTTAAAAACAATTGAAAGTGCTTCTCACAGAGGATAGTTTGGGTGACTTACATATCACCTACATACAATTCTTGGTTGTCTAGCACTTGGTTTCTTAATTAGTTCTTTGTGTGACCATTCTCTACCACAGAGCTCCTAAATAGCCTTTCCTGTATCCCTTTAAGGTAATTAGTTCTGATAGGTCAAGGATACTAAACTATTGTCAAATACAACTATGTGTTTGATTTTTTTAATCACTTTGTATGTGTTATGCATAACACCTTTTGCATTGTTTCTTATATGTTTTTGGAAAAAAAGTAGCTTTTTATACTTTTTAGTTTTGAGTTCAGTAACTACTTTAACTACAGGTATACTTCAAAGGGACCATTGTACATGATGTACAATATATGAAGAAAACATTCTGATGACTTTCCTTTATATTTGGAAAACCTGCCAGATGGACCCTGATCAACTTGAATGAAGGTCCTAAGATCGTTTTAAACAATCAAAGGTGCAATTTCTAAATTTGTAATAGTGGGTAAAAAAATGGAAAAAAAAAGCGAAAAAAGAAAAAAATTAAAAAAAAAATTAAAAAGTGCTTCTTATCTTTGTTAACATTGTATTATTGATGTTTTTAAAGAATATTCTCTTGTTTCAAGTTCCATGGGTGATAATTCCTGTTTGTATTGTGAGCATGCAGTCCGTGGTGCTAACAATGCATGGCCACTTGCCTTTTGAAGGAATTCAATACCACGGCTACCTGTTAAAGAGTTATGGTATATAGACAACTGTTAATTAAGTGATATAGTTATTCATAGTTTTCTACAGAATAATCTCTCTTTAATTCAATGATGGTTATGCTAATTGGAGCTGTCCATGTGATGACGTAAGAAATTACTGCTTAGCTACATTTATGAAAGTAATATATCAAAAATGCAGTGACCGTAGGAGTCAGATGTCTTTTTACCTGCTTAAAAAATTTAAATGGATTGCACCTGTCTGAACTGTAAAAGATATATTAAAGGAGACTTCCATAAATGTTATAGCTTGGCTTCTAGCTTTCCTACACATAATGGTTTACCTGTATTACGTTGAAGTAAGGTGAAAGACCACTACAGAGCTTATTATTTGAAAGTGTAGTAGTATATTTGAACCTTTATTTTGATAGGAAAATGTTATCAGAAAGATAGATCATCTTAATTTGAAAGAATTACCTGTATCAAAAACAGAACAAAAAACCCTATTTAAGAAAAGTTGGTATTATTGGACCAAATTTGGTGGATTTTTTTTTTATTTTGCCTATTTCTAATGCTACAAGAATGCTGTAAAGTGTCTTTTAAAGTGATGTAGCCTGACAAGACATTTTTGTCAGTGTTAAAAATCTTAGGTAGTTTTGTGCACTTATTGGACCATTGTGAATTCTCTCTCAGTGTAAGTGCATTTCTAATAAAACTTCTTGAGTAAAACTCTTCTTTGTACTATTACTAGTCATGCATCATCAGTAATTTTTAACAATTCTTGTAGTAAGTAGAAGGTAATACTATAGTTATTTGTGGCATGATAATGCATTAAGTAGTATTAGTTGGTTGAGGTTTTTTTTCTTTTTCTTTTCTTTTGCTTGTTTTGGGGGTTTTTTTGGTTGTGTTTTTGATTTGGGGTTTTGATTTTGGTTTGGGTTTTTTTTTACACTTAAGCTGTCCTACGGGGTCAACAGTTTTCTGATAATGTGCAGTACCGGTATTACAGTTCTGCAAAAAGTATTAGGAACCTCTTTTCGGATTCTATATTGTAGTGTTTCAGTTTTGTGTCTTAAAATGTTTGTGCTGATTTTTAAAACTATGTCTTTTAAACTCATGTAATGATGTTAATGCTTTTGGCTCTTCTCTGGTATTAGAGTTTGTATTTTCACAAAGAATGCTTTGTAGCAGGCATTACAATTAATCTGTTTTGTACATAAATGTGCCAACAGCTTGATGGTGGCGTTTTTGAAATGTAGAACAAAGTGCTTGCAAAAATGTAATAAACACACTTGTGTACTTTGTGTTCTTGTTAATTCTTGGTGTAGTTTTTCTTTACCTGTACTGGACAGGTCATTGTAATCAGAAATGGAAGAAGCTTGTTCCTCCTATCGAGCTTGCTACCATGCAGATTGCTTCAAATATGTCTGTTAATCTGCATTTAGTGTCAGAAATGATATATCCTAGGAATAAGAGAGCAAAATGTTTTCTAAGATCAGAATTTCATAGTCTTAGAAGAGCCAGATAACACGAGCCATACATACTATATTTTTAACGTATCAGTCAAAAGAACTGGCAAGTATTCACATTATTGCCGTGTCATTTGGAACAGCTCAGCAGAAGCTGAGCTGACATCAGTTTGAATGTTGCTGAGGATACTGACTCCTGCCTGTTACAGTAGCTAATACTTTGAAACCTCAACAACAATACCGCACTACTTATGTGCCTGTAAAGTAATTTAAATGGTGAAGAGAAATCTATAGCTGTGCCAACTAACTTGATATCACTAAGGAAAATTATTTGAAATACAGTTCCACAGTGCATTTCTTTCTCAGTTAACTAGCTGTTACGTAGCTCTTTGTGTGCTCTCAACAAGAACATGTGACATAATGGCAAACAATTTTTCAGAAGCAGCACAAGCCAAGGGAGCAGAGGAGCTTCCCACAGCACAGCACATCAGTCATAACGGATTCACTTCAAAGTCTGTGCATATTTGGTTTATTCCAGATTCTTCTCTGTTTGTTGACAGCCTAAGCTGGTTTTTCTTGAGGTAGGCTGCATGGATCTTGATTTTTATAGCCTTTTCTGTGCTTAGTCTAAAGGTGTGACTATTGTGATTTTCAGAAACAAGAAAACCATTGTAGGTTAATCTGTTTGGTGCAGGTTTTTGCTGCACAGAAGGCTGCAGTTAAATTAAAATTTCAGTTTAAGGAGATTCCAGCCCTAAATACTCAGTTTTACATGTTCTTCACAATTTACTATTCCCCATTAATACTACTAATAGCAGGTTACAAAACAGATTCAAAAAATGATTTGAGGTAGAAATCCTTCCCAGTCAGTGTTTCTCACTCACATCACCTCCTTTTTTTTTTTTTTTTTGAACAAGGTTATTTAATCCGTCAGCGGGACCATTCCCCTCAGCAGCAGCTTTTCTGCTTCGAGCACAAGCACATAAAACATTGAATCAGCATGATTTAGGCAATACAGCAGTGCACACAGACATGGGGCTGAGTGTCTACACCAGCCACGGAGAGAAGGGGAATTTTTAAGCCAAAGTACCATGTAGTTAGGTGATGTAGTTAAAAACAGGAGACACTGAAATTATTTGCTAATTTAATATCTCTATATAGTCCATGGTAATTTTTTTCCCCCACAGGATCTAAAGTAAGAGGATTTCAACTATAACTGGAAATCTATCTATATACCAATTTTTGATTATATATGCAACTTTTAATCTAACATTAATGCAATTATTTAAATTGTAACACGTATGCATTGATGGTAAGTATTTATTGAACATTACCATGGTTGCAACTCACCTTCAGCTGATGTAGTATATTTTAGGACAGAATATTTCTGTACCGTACTTCCTATAATGGTCAATGGTAACAGTTTATAGAGTCTTTTCCATCATCAAGATCCAATGCATTTTTAAATTATTCAGTTCTGGGTTACCACAGGTATTAATGTGCTGGCTTTCTGAAGAAAACCGCTCAGTTTATAAGCCATAAAAGATCAAACTATAGTACATTTCATTGTAGGAGGAAAGGGGGAGATTATACAAGCTCTCTCTTAAAAAACCCCCAACATTTTACTTTAATTGAGTTGCACAGAAATCCCGCATATATATATTATTTAGCAGCAAGCCGATTTATGTCTCCAGGTGACATTTCAACACTGTCTCCATTTTGGGTAGATATCAATTGAAAAAAACACATTCAAAGCACTTAGTATATTATAACAGCTCTTTCTGTCCCACATGAGATTTTCTACAAGGGAGAAACTCCAACAATTTCTGAATTTTGAGATTTTCAACTAGAGTTTCTTGTTCTTTCAGGTATCTAAAGAGGATCCCAACACACCAGAGAGTTACTTCTGTGTTTAACAGTTATTAGCAATGATGGTGACAGGTAAGTGACTCTGCTGGCACACCAAGAGAAATGGTGACTAGTAGAGAAGTTGGTCATCTCTGGCTTGCAGTAGTCTAAGCATCAGCCAGATTTGCTCTTATTCTGCAGGGAGAGGTTCTGCCCATGTTGTACAAGCTGCTGTGTACTCTTTCCCTCTGTAAAGTGGAGTCTGGTCAGATAAATGTCAGCTCCAGGGAAGGTCATTTTAGTTGGTCTTTGAGTTGGCGTTGCTGAGCTTCCCATGGCTGAAAGGGATGGTTTGGGGGCAGGTGTATCTACTTTAGGAGATATTAAAAAAAACCAACCAACCAAACAACCAAACAACCAACCAAACAAACAAACAAAAAACCCCAGGAGACTTGCATTAATATCCTATGATTCTTCATGTTGAGTTACTCAAGACACAAATGCTGTGTAGGCCAGAAAGGTGATTGTAAGAAATAAGTTTTTCAAAGGGTCTAAATAGTTTTCTTCACAATTGTCCAGGAAAGGGATACTTAGCATGAATCACTTTCTTGTGGTTAATAGATAATATTTTCGTCTCTGAAAATGTGAGTCCTGCATTTTATTAAACGGCTTTAGTCACATGTATTTCTTCTTAAGGATAAATATTAATTTAAGAACAAATTTCATTGGGAAATAAATTTATCCTCAACAAATTAATGTCCCTGTTAAAACATGTAAATCTATTCCTGGAATTTTATAATTCAGTTAGTTTAGTTTACATGTGCAATCACATCCTTTTGTAATAATAAACTAAATCATATGGTTAGACACAGAAGAAAATTGCCAGGTTCATCAGCTGTCTGGTTTGAACTGATTAAGCAGATGGAAACCTTTCCCAAGAAAGTAGTGTTGAATGCCTCATGTTGGTGCCATATTCTGAAGTATGAAACATGTTAGGCAGGGATACTTCATTAAGGTGTTTAATTAATATTTATGTTCTCCTTTCATTATTTGCTTCTTCTCCTTGAAATGCTCTTCCTTATGCCATAATTTGAATTGGAAGTGAAGCAACATAAATCTTGCTGCTACTGAGCAGGGGATGTACCAAAGCTATGGAGTGGTGATGTACCACATGCTTGGAAACTGGGATAAGGACAGTGAAAAGCAAGGCAGAAAAAAGGAAATATATTTTCCTTGCCTAGTAAGCCCCAGCTGCTAGTTAATAAGCTGGGCTTGAGACCTACTCCTCAATTAAAGCCTTATATACAGGTATGCCTCATAAGACTAGGGTTTTATGAACAGTGAGAGTTTCTGACAAGGTGCAAAAGGCAAATGCTACTTGGAACATAATGATTTCAGACAGTCTAAAACCATGTTTTTCCTTAAAGGAGCAGATGGTGAGAGAAACCTGTAGCTGCAAGTCACCTTTAATAGTCACAGCAGGACCTAGTCACTGGTCATCTGGCCATGCGTTCTCAGGATCTCTTCCCAGCATGAGTAACATGGTGGCAGAGCAGATGTGTTACACATGCAACTGCATGGAAATATGGGGTAGAGTTTGTGACATTTAAAGCAGCTCAGGGGGTGATGCAGAAGAGTACCACCACTGCAGATGTAGTCCTGACCCCACTGCAGAAAGGTTGTTTTTCACTAACAGAAGGGAACAGTCAGGATTTGAGGCTGCGCAGTCAGGAAAATCTGGTGTTTGTATGTGAGACGTGTCAGTGTTTTTTGCAATGTAATTGTTAAATGATTGTGTTTTTCATGTCTTATAAATATATAAGATATATTTACACATATCCATACATACAATATATAGTCCAATAAAACAGATATTTTTTCAGTCTAGCTTCTGTGCTACAGTGATATTAACACTAGCTTTAAAGAAAAATAACAAATTCAATGATTAGGTGAAAATTTTTCACACAAGAAATGGCATTGATTTTACTCTACCATATTCATCAGATAGTCATGTAAACAATAGGATCTTCTATGGAGATAATAGCAGCTTTGACTTTTCTTCATGAACCTATTCAGCTTGTTTTGTTTTCTGATAATAGCAGGCCTCTGGCCTGCAGAGTGTTATTTTTAATTCCCTACAGATCTTTCAAACGTTCTGACAGAAATGATAAGGACTTTGGACTTAGGACTTTTCTCAGCATTTAACACATGGATGTACATGCGTGAGCAGATATTTTTCCCTGTCTTTCTTTAACAAGCTCAACACTGTTCTTTCTCTAACTGCACAGCCTCCAGAGTGTATCCACAGGTGCTGTGCCTTCATGCTTGCTTTCCCCTAACCCTTTTCCCAGTGTTCACCAGGAATCACTGCCCTGGGGCAAATCACTGCTGGGCCCAGCTGCCACCTTTATCTCTGCAAGTGTGCTTTGCTCCAGCTGCAAGAGGCTGAGAATGGCATTAGGATTAATCTTACGTGACTCGGATCAAACGTGATGCTGTGCCCAGATAAGTCCCTGCCACAGTTATTCATCATGCCTCTCCTGGCACATTCTCAGCCTCACTATCCAAATGTGGCATAATGCAGTACCCTGTGAAGAAGAACTATGGAGAAGATATTAACTAAGGAGAAAAACCCGAGTTCCTTATAGAAATTGCTATCACCCTTCAATATTATTAATGTAAGGGGAAAACCAGGAAATGGGGGAATACTTATACGTATCATGTTACCATAACCATAACTCTTTCGCAAATGTGTGCTATGCAATATTTTTCAACTGATATTCAAGATTTATTATTGTTCTTATTTAAAATCAAACAAAATAATAAAAAGTACTATTAGACAAAATAATATTTTCCTAAATTGAAAGGGGTATTCACCTGGGACAAAGAATCTTATAAAAATTTTTTTTTTAAAGCCAAATCCACTAAGTTCACAGAAAAAAATGTAGCATGTAATAATGTGAGTTCATACCATAATTTCTGTGATATAATTAAGTGAACTATAGGAGGTGTTAATCCTAAGAAAAAAAGTTTATTAAAAGATGAGATTAAAAGAATGTCCTTAAACTACAGGACTGACTAATAGTACTGAGAAACATTCTGGTAATTTGTGTACGTTGTGAAATGTTTGCATTTTGACAACAAATACACAGATTCATATATCCATTTGTACTTTATATAAAATATAATAGAAGGTCACATGTATTGAAGGAGCCATTGAACTGTGAAAGTCATCTCTTCTTACCCTGTGTGCCATAGGGAGCAGTAAGAGTTTGTTATCTGCATTAATCTCTTTAACCGGATTAAATTCTTGAGAACAAAATCCACTCAGTTCCTGGACCAGTATATGGGCCAGATCAGTCAAACAGGTATTTACGAACAGACATGCAGACAATTTGACTATGTTCCTGAAGATTACAGTTGAACTGTGTGTCACAGGCTTTCCCAGGAGGCTAACTGAGAAGACTACATCTCTCTCTAGGGTCATAGTCCTTCTAACAGATCTATTGGTTTGTTTTCTTTTATTCATCTGGAAAAAAAAAATGGACAAAAAGATTATAGAAAGCCGAGTGGAAACAAACCTGTCTTTGATCCAGCATTGTTTTGGTTACTGCTTGTGAGTTTTTGCCTTGATGCAATGCAGGGGCAACATAATCTAGTGCTGCATTTCAATTTGAGAAATGTTGAAGAGATTATTATTACTTATTCTATGATTTTATTTTGGCCCTTGCAGTCCTGATTTCATGTACTTACAGTACAGTACTTAATTTCTTCTGTGTTGTAAGTAGAGAGACTTTTTCAATAGTGTTCAATTTGTTTGATGTTGAACTTTTTGGTAATTTAAAAATAATTTTTGGTTATTTAAAAATATTTTTTTCCTTATGGATTTTTGAAAATGCGATCATTTCAGCTCACTTTCTTCCTAGGAATTTGTTCAGACTGAGAAATCTAACTAAACTAACTTAATATAATTACTCTTTCTTTTTGAAATATTAAAAGCTTCAAAATTCCTCAAGTTCAAAGCAAACCTTTATTCTACCTAAATAAATAGATTCACACACACATACAAAAAAAGCTGGAATCAAGTACAAGTGCTGTGGTGAAACTCAAATTGGATATTATACATAGTTTGCTGTCCTGAATTGCATGTCAGCATGTGCTACAAATAGCTGCATGCAATCTTCCTACGAAATTCTGGCACTCAGGGTGGTTTCTTGATGGCCAGGCCCATCACACCTCTTTAATGTAATTTAAATAAACGTCAGTGAAAATCCTAAAGGAAGAGAAAGTATTATGTTTGGTGGGGGCGGGTTTTGTGCTTGTATGACTAAGCTGAGTGTTCTATTCCTCGACACAAGTATGGATAAATTGAAAGCATGCTGGTTTTCTTGCTTATTCCTCATTAAATACAAATATCTTTACATATAACCACTCCCCTCAAAAAAACCCCACCACCACAGCACAAGGAGATAATCCACGTAAGGCATTATTTTGTAGCTTTTAATGACGATGAGGAAAATGGTTGAAGGGGATGACAGTGGTCAGTCTCAAACTGCAATCTGTACACTCCTGACATCTGGTGGTAAATCTGTGCAAAACAGAAGAAGGTAGTTAATTAGTCACTTTGAGAGAGTACGATTTTAAATAGTCACTTTCAGAAGATCAATCTGTTTCTTTTCTTCTTCTGTATATTTAGAAATTATTCTGTAACGTAGCTTAAAGAATACAAACGCTCTGTCTTTATATATACACATATAAAAAAATAGATTCATTCCTTAAATATTAGTTGCAACGGGTAACTTAACAGGAAGAGAATAATCAAAGGATTTCAGTGGGGAACCTGACTTCTTGGTATTGTTTATTATTCTAAAAGGATTTAAAAACCTTTAGCAGGTTTTTCCACCTACTTTAGAAATGACATTTGTACAAAATTATTGTTGCAAGATAGTACTCTGAATCACCATACACACACACCCCTTCAAATGACACTTACTTGTATAACACAGTAATTTTTTTGTTTTGGATATTACAAGTAAAATTTATAAAAACGCTATTTATGATGCTGAATTACCTTACCTGGTGGGAAAATAGGGATGATAGCCTTTTAGAAATATTTTGTCGCTTTCTAGAATAAACATTATTAATTAAAATAATGAGTGGTAAAACTAAGTAGCAGCAGCTTCCAGCTGCATCTAAACCTTGTTTGACACTGAAGCAACAAGCACAGTTCTAAATTCCCGTGGAGCAGGGTCGTGCTTGTTTCAAACGCCTTGGGATCATGAGGCAACTCGACTTGGCAATGACTGTGGTCAGTGGTGTTACCTCTGTAGACATGGAAGTTGCATGTTAAGCTTATATCTAGCTAGCCAAGCAGCTGTCCAAAAATAAGTTGATTTATTGCTAGAGCCTAAAACATAAAGGGGAATAGACCAGATGACATTTATGGTCATTTTAGAGGCCTTAAGGTATCTCTCCTGGTCTTCAGCTACTACCCCAGAAAGGGTGTCAGACATGACATCTCAGACCTGATGGCCCTGTGAAGGGTATCAAACACCCAGAAAAATACAAAATGCCACCAAGCTACTACATTTAGTGAGTCTTACATCTCTTAATCTCCAATGTTTTGGCTGGGGCTCTAAGCACAGGGTAGTTACCAGAGTCAGCCCTGTGCTGCTCTCTCTGGCTCAACCCTCCAGTATTGCTCCTTGGCAAGAAGACAACATGATCAAATCCATCTGTGGCTCTTCCGGACCCCAGCTGAAGGAATGCGTACATGCATCTCATGTAGAGCTCTTCTCTTGATATAGTATTTCCTCTTAATAGGAAATTAAAATATAGATCTGATTTAATAAGGAAAATAGGTAGGATTACATCTTAAGGCAGAGGAGAACCTTAACACTTCACACTCTGGTGCCTTCCTAAATCACTTTCTTTGTGACTGAAATGGAAAATGTTTTTTAAAAAACTCTAGTTTAATTCAGCTGTGGTGTGGTTTTGTTTTGGGGTGTTATTTTTGGGGTTTTTTTTCCAAATGTAGGGAATCTTACCAGGAATTAAGTTATTATCAAAACAAGATTTTAGCAAGAGGAGCAAAGCCTTAAAAAAAGAAAATGAGCTAAATGCCTTACCAAACATATAATTTTCTTATTTCTTTCTTAATTCAGTTTAAAAATGTATCATCTCTTCCCAGGAAGAAAATTTCAGGCTTAATAGCGTTCTTGCTAAATTTGTTCTTGATATATTTAAGTATGGGAAATGTTCCTTGGCCACTGCTTAATTTTAGAAGATGCTTAAGTTTACTTGCATATAGGCCTTGTCTGGCTGACAATAGCTGGCATAATTACATGTTGTTTTCATGTTTGATTGAACCAATTATTAAGATCAATTGGAGAGCTTTCTCAGAAAAACTTGTTTTCTTCCCCAAAACAAGAGCTTCCTTTTTGTTCATAAATATGCATTTATCACTTCTGGAGCCCAATGAGTTAAGACTTTCTGGATATCCAGATTAATTTTATTTTAATTTAGGATATTGTACTTTTTTCTTTAATCAAGAATTCAATGAAACCCTTTAGATAAGCCCTTGCTTCTCTATGAGTTTTAGGGTAACTGCTGTTTCAAAAAGCAATGTTTTCACTTTAGTTTTTTGTTTGGTTGATTTTTTTGAGAATCACAAAAAGAAGAGATGCAGTGCACATGATTTATCAACATCCCAAAAATGGTTAGTAACTGTTACCATAAATTTTACTCAATCTAGTGTTCATGAGAAAAACGACATTTACCTCTTACTAGAGACGCTTTGACTGGTATTGAAAGTGACTGTCTGTTACTGTAAAATCTTCATACATTTAATACCAAGGAAAATACACAATTTGACATTTTGATCACTTTTATGATTATAATGAGCAGCAAGAATCAGTATGGTAAGAAAAACTCTTTCTGTACCAAATGTAAAATTCTAACAGATTATTTGATGCCACTACTATAGGGAAATATGGATGGTTAATGCTGCAAGACAATAGAGATGACCTTATTATAGCTGGAAAACTTACCTGTCAAAAATTATTTCTTGCCAAAATCAAAAGGTTCCTTAAAGATTATAAGGAAGAAGAGGCAGTGTCTTCCTTAAAGACTATTCCCATTAAAATAATTATTTTGGGACTCATGAGGATGATTAATGTTTAGGAATAACAGTGATTGCAAATATGACTGAAAAATCATAAAGACATATAAATGTTTTCTAAAAAGACACATACAAAATTACTATTTAGAACACTAGTAACTTGGACCACTTTGGAATAGTGGAATATAATTTTATTTCAGAGAAATGGTTTTGAAAATTCCCATTACAAACTAAAAAGAGTAGAATCATTTTTTAATAGTAATTACTGTTAACAAGTTGCATTTCTCTTTTTTTTTTTTTCATCTACTAGCAGGCTTGACTGCTGTGTTCCTGAAAAAGGTACAATATCCTTCTCTGATCTATGTGGGATCACAGTTGAGTGTTGCCATTGAAGGTGGCAGTGGAGGGGAGTTCAGCTCCACAAGAAGACAACTAGAAACATCCCACTTGACCTTCAGTTTTCAGTACAGAAAGGTGTAAGCCTCCAGTGATTCATATGCCATTCCACACACATATTTCAGGTCCTACAGCATTGCCCCTTAAGGCTCTACACGCAATCACATGGCTGAGTTGAAGCTAAGATCTAAACTGCCTGTGATGAGATCTTACACATTTTTCTTATACACACACATCTAAATTCAGGTGTTCAAGCATCCTAATACTCCAGAAACTTCCAGAAGTTGGAGTGTTACTTGAGAAATAAACACATAAACACCAAAATGTACCGAGTTCCAGGACTAATAAAACGATGCTACAAGTACTTTAGGAATTTTTAGTCATAAATCCAATTTAGGCCAAAAAGTACAGCCTTATGAACTCAAGCTAGTTGAGTTAGAATCCAAATTTAAGAAGTCAAGAAGACTTGAGGCACAGATCTCCTCTCTCCTTGCAGCTGAGGTTTGATAAACAGCAAGACATTATCCCATAGCTGAGTTGTATCTGTTTGGATGTCAAAACTTGGTCTGCTGTTTGCTCTCTTTCGCACAAAAATACTAAATTTACTGAAATGCCTGGAGCTGTTTTTTCTCTTGAAGGTCCTATTCTGCCTTACTGCAGGCTCAAGAAAGCATTCATCTTGCAGGTATGATAGAGCTACATTTTTAAGGTTTTCAAATGAAGGCTTAAAAGCTGCAAGTGAAATGAAAGGTATGCTACGAAAGGTGTGCTACACACAAATGAAGGCTTAAAAGCTGCAAGTGAAATGAAAGGTATGCTACGAAAGGTGTGCTACACACAAATGAAGGCTTAAAAGCTGCAAGTGAAATGAAAGGTATGCTACGAAAGGTGTGCTACACAGAACTCAAGATAAATGTCATCACAAAATTTGCCAGCTCAAAGCACAAGGAAGTGTAGTCAATTATAAATAAACAAAGGCTACAAGTGGAAAGGGAGAGATAAAAGAGCTGAGGCTCTATATTTCCTCTGTAGAGGAAAGAGGTTGCTGAGGTGTGAGCTTATGAAGCAGAGCAGGAGTGCAACATGGAGATTTTTGTCTGTGCAGTTAAAGTAGAAAAAAAAATGGTTAGAGAGAGGTAGCCTGTGAACTTGTCATAAGAAGGGATCCTCTCTGTGATCCTGAACCCTAGACTGCCTTTTGAACTTACTGAGACATTGGCTTCTTCACATGCCTTTTCTCTTAAAAGTAGTTCAGAACTGGCTGCACAGTCAGTTAGTGTCTAAATCCAGAATAAGGCAGCAGAATAAGTGACTAGACAAACTCAATGACAGCATACCTGTAGTCAAATTTCTGACTCGTGGAAATATTGGCAGGGTTTAAAAGCACATTAACTGTCAAACCTGACTTCACTGTTGTTTCTTATCCCCCATATGTGTGAAATATTTTCCTGCACGCTGTTCATCATTATTTCTCCAGTCTCTGCAGTCTGTAAAGAGTTATGGAACTTGGCTTCTGCCACTAAACACAGGAAAAGGAACTGTCAGCACGTAGTACTATCATATATTTATCTGATGATTTTATTTGGTGCACTGCATTTTCCACATATCAGGATTTGTGCTTGTGGTGACAGTATTTTTTCTTAACTGCCACACAACCACCTGTGCTACACATAGTGCTGTCAAACATTTTGGTAGTCTGTGTATGCCTGTCTCAGAGCCAGTGTTGAGAGAGGAGAGCAATCTCTTCCAATGAACTGAAGCAGGGAATGGAATGGATGGACATGCAAAGCAATCGATGGGGAAAATAGACAAATGGGTACTGCTAGTAAAGCAAAGAGGATTTGATAAGAAAAAGAAATAACAAGACAAAATGGTGACAAGGCAACCACAGCAAAGGAAGTGAATCAGAACATGAAGCCACCTGGCACGGAGCCTTGAGAGTAGAAACAGAGCTGGGATGGGTCATGCCTCAAGCATTGGACAGGTTGGGAAAACCACTGAAGCATGAATATAATTTCTGATCTGATATGACGCTAGAGCACAGATCTGAATGGGCAAGAAAGAATTTGAAAAAAAACACGTGCACCAATACATATTGAAGTGAGAGATATAAATCTGTGTAGCAGTATTTGGAGATTGTGGACATGAGACCAGAGAGAAAGTAGTTGTGCACAACTTACAAATTCAGCAGGACTTTGAAATAATAATTAAAAAATGCAGCTGTTAAGAGACATATATATAGAATGTCTCTTGACAGTCAGATATCTGAGAATACCTATAATAAGGCTGAAATACAGAGCAAAAATAAAGATGAAAGTTCTTCCTCTGTAAGTATGTGACTTTGCAGTGACTCAGTCATTAAGGCTGAGGAAGAAGATCCCATGACACCAGAGAACAGAATGAAATAAAAGCATTTCCTTTTGAATTTTTTTGTGGCACCAGAATTGTAGCAAGTAGCAAGAAGATTTCAAATATCTGAGACTTCTCTGTCATGTTTTTGAAAAGTTGTGTAGAGTATTGCAAATGTATATAGCATATAATTACATGAAATAAAATGAACATTGCCAAAGATTATTTCTTTCCATGAAAATGTAAATTTACTGATGTATTTTATACTGCTGTTTATCCCACCTTCTGTAGTTTGCTTTTCTACTCCACAACTTTGGAAATGGAAAAAATCTCACTATATTTTGACTGAGCCTTCTAATTTCCAAAAAACTATTAATGTACTTCTGAACACCACAAAAGGATTTCTAGCTTGTGTGATTTGGCTGGTACCACTTTCTTGTAACGTTTTTTGGTATTTTTATTAGGATGATAACAGTAGGGGAATTTAAAAAGATAAACCTAAGAAAACCAAGGAAATTAAGTACAGTGCAAATGTATGCTTTCAGGTTCAGAAGGTATTACGCTTCCATATTTCTAGCATGACATATCCTTTAAGGAAAATTAATTTTTCTACACTGCTCTCTAACCAGGAGGAAACAAATGGTCTCCCATGAAGCAGAAACTTCTCCAGTTTTCAGCCAGAACTAATGCAGATGAAGCCTCCTAGATCCATCTTAGGAGTCTCTCTGATACTTATATGAGGTGACAAGGTAACATCAATATTTTTCTACTAATACCTTCACACTTTGTTACATAATCACTCCAGTTGTCCATATCAGCCTTCATATTGTCCTTTTTTGGGGGTGATAGGATTTTCTGCTCCATTGCTTGTCTGTGGAGCATTTCATTAAAAAGCAGGGGGTGGTGGTGGCTGTGCTCTGGCTCCTGACAGAGGATGATGTGTTTGCAGCCTTTCATGTTGGCTGCGGTTATCTCCCAGTTTCCTTCTGTCTGTTGCCCCTTCATTCATATGCAGTTTTCCAGCTCTCAGGAACGCCTTTTTTATCATATGTTTGTCTAGCAACAAGCAGAAAAATGAATGCCAAGCGACACAAATATTGCATACATAACAAATGAAAGTTATGAAAGGTTGCCTAGTGTCTTACAAGTGCTTCTATTCTGGCAAGGATCTGTTCAGATTAGCTGGAGGACACTAAAATAGGCAGAGGGAAGCAATAACCAGAAACTAGTGAAATTCAGAAATTTTGCTGTTTCAATGTAGGTAAATTGAATAATTTAAATTTAAAAAATTTAAAAAAGAGAAAGTCCTAAAAAAATTGGCTTTTGCATTGTTTTAACATGTCCTTTCATATTCTTATTGCATTCTGTTTCAGAATTTCTGAAACTGAAATATTTAATTTGGTCATGGATGATTTTGCTTTTCCTCATATGAATGAAATTTAAAATGACCATATCTCCTTGCAGAACTGGCATGGTGCAATGCAGATTTGGCTGTCAGAGTTGATTGGTCCATAATGTGGATGTTCACACAGCTCTCAGAGCATTTGGGAGCTTACCTAAGGAGATTAGGAAGGCTCATTTTGCCTCTTCATCAATGTCTTAGCTTAAAGAAACAGTTTAATATCTCAGAATTTTAAAAATCATTTGAAATGAAACGTCAGATAGTTTCAGGATAAGTAGAACTAAACCAAACCAAACTATTTTATTTCAGTTTCAATCAAAAATACTTTGGGAACACTTTCCCAAATAAAAGCTTGAATTTTTTCTTGAGAGGAGTCACTCCTGTAGAAAATAACTTGTCCCCTACTGTCTTCATGCTTTGCAAACCTTGCTTTTTCTAAAAGCTAAATCCAGATCCCTTGCTGCCACCTGCTGTTGTCACATAGAGAGGCTGGAATAGTTACCCACAGGATTGCGTTAGTTTTGTGATATTGTACTTTCTAAATAAGGAGAAAATATTTAGTATCTGCTGCAGTTTCTAAGCAAGTATGGGAGATTTTGTGAGATTGAAAAAGTATACCATATCCTAATGACCAAACCTTCTGACTAATTTAATTGCCACATAAAAATGGCAATAATACACAATTTGTGTTGTCCTTTTACTTTTGCAAATACTCATGTGAGTAAAAAAATATAGGGGCTTAGATGCTATGCCAGAATGTCAGCTGGAGATCTATTTATGTCTCTGCTTTACATATGATTACATAGCTGCCACTCCCAAAATCTCTTGATTACATACCCACATAAAAGCACCCACATAGCAGTGCTACCAAAAAAAAAAACCAAACCAAAAAGCAAAACACAAAAAAACCCCACCAGCTGTCAGAATGCTGCTTTAGCCGGAGTGAAGATGGCATAGTACCTCAGCAAAGAAATGGAAGCAGGGATTTCTCCCTCTTCCTATCAGGATATCAAAAGGCTGCAAACGTCTTCTAGGGTGAATGAAAAATTTGTAACCGAGGAATAAAAGAAAGAGGCTGCTGTTTAAATCTGTAAGACAGAGAAGAGCTGCATGTGAATACCTCCAGATCAGTGGTCCTGATGATTACATTGATAGGAAAAAGGCCTCTCAGAGCTTCTTCCAGATATTCTGCAGATTTAGGCAGATACAATATAGTTTTAGAAATAAAATTTAGGTGTTCACTGCTACATAATGATTAAAAAATCTAAAAAGAAAGATCATTGATATTGTGATGCATCAGAGAAATGTAGCAAGCCTAAGCTCCCAGCCTTTTCTGTCCTCTGCCACCATCCCTGCACAAAACACTGATGTTTTGTCAAGCTCATAGCAGTGCACCAATGAAGTATCTACTTTCCATATCTGAAAATACAACCTTAGTGTCCCATAGGAAGCCAGTTTATATGTTTTGCCCTTAAGATTGCATTCTATAAGGTGAAAGGTGAACTTAATCACTGAATGTCTGGTTGTTCATTTTGTTTAACTGCTAATTCATTTTGTCGACTGATTTATTTTCAGACAATGCTAAAGTTTGTTATTTTGAGATGGTGTGCACTAGCCAAAATGGATAAAAACGTGTCAGGTTTGATCTGTAAAAAAAAAAAACCAAACTTATAAAGTCTCTGACCAGTTACTCAACAAGTTTGCTGCTGTTATTTCTCTATAGTTTCATTAAAAAGCTATAACACTCATCCTCAGTTTCCCATGTAAAAATAATCTCTTGGTTACAATATGTTCACTTTATGTCTTTCACTCTGAAATTTAAATAATTTAAAAAAATAACAATTATATTATATTTGTAAAGATACTATATACAGGCTGGAGGAGAGGCACAGTCAAGAGCGTGGATGTGGCCAGTCTGTACTACTTGGACTCACATTGAGATAATGGTCCTTTGCCCTGTTTTATTTGTTTATTTGTTTACATAATCTTCCATTTGTTAGCATTTATGGTGTCACTAACTTGTGTTCTGTGCTTTTGAAAGGTTTGACATTCTTCCATTAAGATATAGCTGGGAGTAGGAGATTTAAAGTCTACTGGAAGGCTTAATGCAAGAAGTAAAACATTGCCTCTCACTAAAGTAATTTCAGTTTTCCTTTTACTTGCCTGTAAAATAAAATAAAAAATAGCTTGTAAAGAGTAGCAGGAAGAAACATACTTGTCACAAAAATATTAAGACTACTATTTCAGTCTTTGTTGGTTTTGTTGTTTTTTTTTGCCTTACTAATAAAATTGCCCCTCTTTTATGGACTTGGAAATAAACAATACTATATTTACTATATATGTTCGATTTGAAACCTCACTAAAAAAATATTAGGAAATAAAACATTTCAAATAGAGTATTTTTTAGCTGTAAATTCATATGAAACCCCCTTCGCTCTTTTACCGCTGATTTTTTCTCTTCTGTCTCATATCAACAAATAATTTTGGGAACAAAACTAGGGAAACAAAAAAAATTTAAAAAAATTATTTTTTCTGAACATATTGAACACAGGCAGAGTGGACAGAGCTCCTGCAGAACTGTGATTTTGTTGTCATGCTAAGCAAAAATAAACACTTCAATATGATAAGAGGACTGCCTTGTGTAAGGTCTTATCTTTGAGCTGTGTGCAACTCAAAGGAGTTGATTCTAGCAAAAAATGCATGGAAATGTTCCAAAGATGACCAGGTAAATGGAAAAGAGGCCGTGAAGGCACCAATATTCAGCCAAGAAAACGAAGGCTGAGGGGAATTGATTCTTGCCTATAACAGAAAACTTTTATGACAATGAAGAGCACTAGTGAAGGGCAAAGAGTTATTCAGTCAATTGGCTAACAGTAGTAAAAGAATAAATAGGTAAAAATTAACCAGCTTTGTTTCAGGCTGGAAATAAAAAAAATGATTCCTAACCTTTGATGTAAACCTTTTCTGTAACAACCTTCTAATGGGAAAACAGAAAAAGAAAAAAATAATATCTTTCTAAACAACACTTAACAGTGACTTTGAAATTATTCTGTGTTATTTTTATTAATTGCAAAGAACCAAATGCAATGATGCCAGGGATACTTTAGTTCTGTATTTCTGCATTTCTCCAGACTATTGCATGCAAGAAGATAATGTATTTTCTGTTTCAGAAGACAACAGGGAGAAGAGGAATTTACAGTGGAGTGGTCAGCTAAAGAAGTTTTACTCTGTGAGTTTCAACTCCAGATCAAGGTAAGAATTAAGAATTTAGGTTTTTTATTTATATTATTTCTCCATGTTCCTGGTTTCTCTTTGTATAAATGACCTATTCAATGCTTCAGTGAATTATTTGTAGGATGGTTAACATTAATGCTCAGAAATATAACTGTATCCTATAATATCCTACAATATCAATTCAGCTCAATTCATCTCTTATTATCTATGTTTCAGATTCAAGTTTGGAATCAACAGTCTTTGGAACAAATCCTGAATGAGAATTTATACCTGCTCTGATACTGTGCTCTCCCCTCTTCCCCTTGTGTCCTCTTTCCTAGTGTTTGTGATAAACTTATTCAGCTCAGGCTGATCTAAATGAAAACTTAATTTTGGAGCTATAAACTTCATGAGAAGGTGAATGTAAGAGGATCTTTATGGATACACGACAATACAGCTACAGTACTTGGATCGGTCCAATCATACTCATATATTTTTCAAGCAATAGCATATGCAGAAAATTTCCACAAGGTGGAGATAAAGTGATGTTTCATATCAAGAAGTTTGCTTGGCACAAGACAGTTTATAGTTTTTATTTCTGTAAGAAGCCAATGGAAGAGAAATTTCATCTTAAAAATTAGGGGTTCAAATAAAGTATTCATTAGCATAATAGCTTTCCACTAAGTGTTGTAGGATACAACGCTGGCTTATTTTAATAACTTGAACAGTATAGTCTCAGGGGTTGCTTAGGACTGGTCCTGAGAGAGTTCAATTCAATATTTTTCACTTTGATTTAAAATTGATCTTGTGCTTCATTTGCCTAATGTTTTGTTATTCTGCATTTGAATGTCTACATTTTAGTTTTATAATTATGGAAAAATATGCTGGTTTATAAAATTTGTCTTGCAAAACTGAATTCAAATAAGAATGGTTGTTGCAGCACAATATAAGAGAAAGTTAAATGCAACAAAATATAATACACATAAATCAGATCTAGACAAAATATGGACTAGGTATAATTGGAATAAAATGTTTTACATCTTCAGGATATTAATGAGTTCTTTTACTAGTTTGGCTAGTCCTCAGTTAAGCAGAGACACAAATTATTTCAGAACTCATCCACTTGTTTTTCTTAAAGAGATTTTGAGAGCTTTTGGTTATTGAGGAGGAAGTGAAGCAGTGACTTTTTAAGAGTTACAGGAAACAGAAAGCTCATAGGTTTAGAGCCAGAGTACTAATCACCCATGTTAATTTAACTGTGTGTTAGTTGCACACCATTAGAAATGAAAGAAATACTGCATATAAAGAGTTAAATCAAGAGAAATGGGCCAAAATCAAATCAAGAAGAGACTGGTATGCATTTGCCTGTTTGCGAATTGAGCACACAGTCTTCCAGTTTAAATTAATTATACATAACTGTGACAGGTTTTGTCAGGGTCCAATACTTTCTGAACAGATCTTTTAGAAATTCCACACAGGAAGTGTTTAATGTTTTAATACCAAATTTATGTTTTTGAAGCTACTTGACTCTACACAGGATTTTGATTTAGCAGTGTGATATGGTAATTTATTGAAATCACAACTCAAGCACAACAATCGTAACATACGGTTGGATCAGAATGCAAATGTGATCCCCACGACTAGTGTCAATATGCTCACTCTCACAACATCGCCACCCCAGCTGCTGGGAGGAATTCATAAATTGAAGTTTGCTCAAGTCCTCTACCTCCTTCAAAGATCATTTTGTAGGTTCTCAGATGTTAACCTCTGTGTTGAGCTGAGCCACTAAACACTTACCGCTGAGGGTCTTGATAGCTCTTTTGGTGTGATCAAACTCTTTCATCAGCAAAACTCCACTTGACACCTGTTAAGACCCTATTACTGAGAGACGCCTCTGCATGAATTAAGGTGTAAACAAGACCATATGCAGAAGTAAATAGTACAGATTTTGTTTAACAGCAAAATGTGAGGTAGAGAGATAGAAAGAAATAGAAAAATGAGGGCCTGGGGGAGAAGGGGAGAGATAGAGAGCAATTAAGCAGAAAGTAGTGTCACCACCTCTGGATCCAGACATGTCCTGTTGGTTCTCCTTCACCTCAGGTATCTTGGTGGTGGTCCTGAGTTAGTTCAAATCTTTTCACTATTTATACATTTTAGCAAACAAAGGAATTAATGTTCATTGGCTGTACAGTTGTCTTATTCTATTGGTTAAATTATTCCCTCACTTTTAATGCTAATTAGTACCATGCTAAGTCTTTCTCTTCTTTTGAGTCAGTGGGTTTCTGGTTTTGAGTCCGTGGGTTGTGATTACCCTCTGCTGGGTATTACCCTTAATAACCTTTTACCCAGTCAGAGCTGATTTCAGCACAGTTGCAGAGTTGGCTTTCCTTGTGGCCCATAAATTCCACATTCTTTGTGGCCCATAAATTCTGCATTCTTTGTGTCCATTATCAGTGAAACATTCTTCTCCCCCAGCTTTGTTAACCTCCACCTAGGTCTGAGATAACACTTAGTACCACCTTTATCTTATCTCAAATTCCTGCTGTGGTGGCTTAACTTAAAAGCAAAGTTCCAGGTATCCACAGAGACATATTCAGGGGGGCTTTGATGGTCATTGGTGGTGAGAGAAGCCTTCTGTCCCATAACTCAGGGTGGTCTTTGACCAGTTACATGCATATGAGCAGTTGCTCCATTGCACAGTTTGTCACAGTGGAATTTTTTGTCTGGATGCAATACTCAGGATGTGCCAGCCAGATTTCTCCTATACCAGGAGTAAGTGTCATCCTGTCACTCCCTTCCATAATTATCTCATGACAAAGTTTTTCTGTAGCTTTAGCAACATTTGAGACAACAACTGTGCTCTTTACATCCTTACAACACCAGAGCTACTATTTTGCGTTAGGTTGATAGACCAGGCAGGAAGTGTAACAACTCATACATGTGCTGGTGACCCATTAAGTGACAGTAAACTACACGCTGTGGATCCTAAATCAGTAACTTTTGATCTACTCTTCCTGCATCTATTAATTATGCGCTATGTCTTTATCATGACTTTTCTATTGGTTTTATTCTTTTGTCTGATTGCTAGGGACATACTCATCCAGTCATAAGCAGCACTGTATGTTTAGTTCAGGCCATATATATTTATATATTGCAATTTTTTCTAACATTATTTTCCCTATGACACTGCAAGTGTTCACTGTACACTTTTTATTTATTTGTAAGCCCATAAACACCTTTTTCAGTACTCCGTTCTCAAGTTGGTTATAAATTGCATGTTCAAGATTGGATCTCTAATGTGATTCTAGAAACTATTATTCATATTTTTTCAGGTCTTTGTATCATTGCTCTGTCTTATACATTTGATTTTAAAAGTATTGCTCTTGATCTTCTAAATCATGGCCTATATCAGCCAATTTTATTACTACAAAGATGCATTAGTATACTTCTTCTGCAATTCTTCTCATGATGGAAGTTCATTGCAGATGGCAGAATACTTTTTTTATCGGTAAGACATAAACATATTAATTGAAGCTATTTAATTGCATACCTTCCTTGATAACACTTTTATTAGCTGCTAGCAACTCCGTTCATACTCTTGGGTCATTAACTTTGATACAATAGACAAGAACAATTTTGTTGTAATCAAGAAAGTAATAAAAGGGTGGTTTGTGCACCACAGGAAAATTTACAATAACAGTAAAATCTAATGAATTCTATTATTCACTCCTACCTTTTAAAGGATGAGTTTAGGTTTTGATATCAAATATCTAGGGAGTGAAGTAGATAAGAGAGGGGACATTCTGTCCTGATTGATATTTATAATTTGCACTTGAGAAATTAAAATGAAGGAATAGAAAATAGGCTGATTCCCATGGTTGTTTCTGTGATAACTATATGTTGTGTCAAATGAAACCTATTCTTCAATGTGATTGTGAGTTAGCAAGATTAACCAACCTCAGCTAGATTTTCCTTTGGCTGTTGTACAGCACAAGATCCCACTGCTGGGGAAGAGGAGTCCAAAAAGTAAATGTTGGATTTATCCAAGATGGGCAGACAGCTTTGTTTTCCCTGTGTGTGCATCAGGCATTGGCATTTGGCTTGGCTTAACAGGTTCCCTTGTCACAAGAAAGGGGAGGTTATGGAATCCTACCATTCCCATCAAGTTTGCACCCACCCATGTCTTATAACAGTTTTTTTGGAAGTTTGTGTCCTGGATAAGATTCCAGAAAAGAGTTAGAGTAATAACAAGTGGTGGGACCTGATTAGGAACTGAATTACAATGAATAGAAACATGACTGCTTTCTAAGGACCTATCAATTTTAAGGTTGGAAGAGCAGCTTGGAATTCTAGAATATAGGGAAGCCTCCTGTGGAGGTTGCAATAATTATGGAAATCTCTGAGAAATTTGTATGGTTTGTAAGAAACTTCCTTAGGGCGTGGAGAAGAGACTGAGTTGACTTGAAGATGTGCTTTTTTTGTAGTCGAGAAGATAACTTTTTTTATTTAACTAAAATAAAATTTCAAAAAAAATCTACAAGAGACACATGTCAGAAACTGGCTGTAGATTCTCAGGTATATTCTGCAGCAGTATATAACATCATGCCTGGGTTTACCATACTCATATTCTTAGCTAAGCTCTTAGCTACCTACAAAAAGAAGCACAGGAAATATGCATTACACTGTAGTAAGATGTACAAATGGCCTGGTGACTAGGAAAATCCCATGCTTTTTTTCTCTTTTTCCAGCTTTTCTTTTTGTTGTTGTTGTTGTTGTTTTGTTGGGTTTTTCTTTTCGTGTGTTTTGTTTTGGGGTTTTTTTGTTTGTTTTTATTTTTGTTTTTGTTTGCTTGTTCTTTGTTTTCCTCTTTTTAAAAAAATGTTTTTCTTTTTAATTGGTGAAGTGAACTTGAGCCTTTTGCTCAGTCATTAATGTGGAATAGTTTAGATGAGTTGTACCCAAATGCAGTTTACCTTGATGTTTGTATACATGCTGCTAGTCCAGCGCTTTCACAGTAACAACGACCCAATTTCAGACTATTTCCTTCCTCCTCAACAGAGTGAAAGATATATTTCCTTCCTCCTCAATTGTTATTCACAATTGCAATGGTAATTCAAATCATGCCTTCATCTAAATCCTGGTTCTAGCCTTTACCACCTCACCAACACAGTACTCCCTTGATCCTATTCCGGTATCCTGAGGGGGAATGCAAGCCCAGGACTGCCTGCATTCTTTTACTAGCCCTTGTGAGTAGCTTGGATGAGAAAGTCAAGAGCTTCTAATGAGTTGATTGATGTTAACTGACAGCCAACTGACAGTGACAATCAATTGTCCGGCAAAACAAAACAGCATGTGCACAGTTACTGTCACACAAGACCTCCCTGTGCTTGTGACTGTTCATGGATGCCAAGAGGCTGGCTGCATGTGGCTGGTCTGAAATCCCTGCATAAGGCTGTTCAGCAAATGGTAGCCTTTTTCTGCCTAATCGGGCAATTTCAAATAAAATCCTTTTTGTCTCTTGGTGAATATTGGATCAGCGTCCTTAGAGAACCAAGGTGCAATACTCTTCATTTCCTGAATTTCAAACTGCCTGAGGCAACCGGGTTCGTACTCTGTCAGCAGAGTGCACCGTCTGGCACATGACTTAGTGACGGTTGCCAGCAGATGTCTAAGGCGTCTCCAAATGTAGAGTTACAGAAATTTTGCTCTATTTTCATTCTGATTGGGATGCCAGTTTTAGTACATGAACAAAGAATATTGCAGCTGTAATTTGGTGAAAAACACATATGACTTTTCATTTGTTAACTTGTAAGATAACAAATTTTTGCAGAAATAGAATGAATGGAGAAATGTAAGTTAAGTGCAGGGGCAGTGAGATTTTTTTTTTGCTCTGAGGAAAGACTGTCAAACACTGGAACAGATTGCCTAGGAAGGCTGTAGAGTGTCCATCCTCAGACTGAGGATGGAGCAACCTCCTTCAGCTTGACTTTCTTTGAACAGGAACGTGAACTGAAAGACCTCCAGAGGTCTATTCCAACACATTGGATTCTGTTTCTATGTTTTGTGTCTCTCTGATAGCATTCCTGCGTATGCTACTGATCAGCTCAAGTTAGCAGGTAATAGAATGGGATTATCCATAACAAATACAGGCAGTTATTTTTTGCCTGTTCTTTACAGTTTAAAGCACACCAGTAGGCAGTATAATACTCTTGGCAGTAGCAAGTAACTCTTAACACTGGCAATTTCTACTCCATCAACTGCACACCAGCAACGTTTGAGAAACTTCAATTCCCTACAAATAATGAGGTTCAATTACATGTTTGAGTTAGAACGGGGATCTCACAATTATTTTTTGGGGCAACTCGGGTATAGAGTTCACCATTCTTTCCACTCATTTCCACTCTTGTATGTACTAGGGATATTCAGCCACCTTCACTGACAGTAGCTGAAGGAGCTGTGTTCTCATCATGCTCCTCTTTTTTATACTGTTCACTGCTGTACTGCAGCCTTCCAGAAGCCTCCTTTAGCCAATACCCTTTTGCTGCCTCAGCCTTCACCTCATGCTTCTCTTGATTCTTAATGCAACTGATTATTCTATTTTCAGTCTGATGTTGAGTCCCTTCAGTGAGAGTGTTCAGAAACTGGCAAAGCTGAGCTCAGCAGCCCATATCCATCCTGCCAGCTCCTTCCCTTCCCTGAACTTCCCATGTATTGCTGGAAGGGCTATAATGCTTTTCTTCTCCCCCTCAGCCGACTGATGGGTGTTCTTCCCTGAGCCCAAATGCTGTGTTTTGTACACCCCTTACTTCAGCCAAGACCCTGTATGACCCTGTCTGTGTGCGGTGAAGAGAAATAAGTAAGCATTTGATCAGATTTGCCCCACATAATGTTCAGGAAAATCAAGAACTTCTGTATAAATTATAGGTTTAATAAAGGATGCTTGTCTTCCATAAATTCCCTGACAACCCTCCCAAAATACAGACTTCAAATATATACATGGAGATAGATATATAGATAGATATATAGAGAGATAAATATCTGTGCATGAATATGTGTTTGTATTTATAATACACTATAAGCTAGATGAAAGGGAAAGGGTTTGAGCTCTGGATTACCATTATGAAATTGTCTTTCAAAAGTAAAACAACAACAACAAAGTTAAAGTAACTTTGAAATCTAATAATCCACTGTTATGCTGCTGACAATTCCTCATTAAACCATGAAGACATTTATATTATTATTTTTTTTATGAAGGGATATAGATCTGCAAAATGTGAAATTAGACAGTTGCTGTTCTATCCAAAAGCAGACAACTGCCTTGGAAATAAACATTTACAATGAAACCTCAATTTTTATCAGGAATTTTCAGTTAAGAAGCTATGAGCTAGAAAAGGAGGGGAGAAGACGTGGCCACTGTGCTATTCCCAAATTATTAGAAAATAAATATCTAAGGAAAGAAGTCCAAGATGGTCACTGAAGGAGTTCACTTGAAATTACGAAGCCACTGAAGAAATATTCAAGGAGGCAAAAGTGTAGACAGGTAGCATAACAATCATGGTTACATTAACCTTTGCTACACAGCTCTAGGTAAACATACATATTCCAAGAAGTTTATTGCAATTCATAGTTGCAGAAAGGGAAGTGATTGAGGATGGACACGTGTTCAGAATATTTGAGGACTGATCCTAAAAAAAGTGCAGCTAGCCAATGGCCATTCAGCTGAAGAAAAGAAAACTTTCTGAACCAGAACTTTCTGAAGTTTGTGCAAAAGGATTTATTATGGACCTGACTTATTAAAACACTCTCTTAGATTTGGTTTCCTTCTTCCTAATGTTGCAGAATTAAACTCATCTATAAAGTTTTGATAGACTGAAGACTTTCAGCTGTCACTTATGCAGTGTATTGTAACCACTTTCACAGAAGATTTTTTGTATTAAAAATTAATTTACCACTGACAGAAAAATGGAGGAACTGGAATGGTTCCTCAGGAGTTAGAAAGAGCAGGCAGTGCTGTCACAGGCAGCTGTCTTATGCAGGATCTTCAGTGGGGGTAACTTTCCTGTTCATATATAAAAGAGTTCTTGAAAGTCAGTAGACGTTTTCATTGTATTAATCACTGAGAGATCAGCCCAGAGTAGCCACAAGGTGTCATTGTGGGCCTACCAAGATAACCACTATTGAGGTTGAAAAATTATAGATAAAAAATATAAATTAGGAACCACACCCAAAACCACAAAGAATTGTTTTATCATATATTAAAAAAAAAATTGAAATATTTTCCATAGTTTTTTATGTTGACACCTTGGACTGCAGAAAACTCGAGTTCTTCACATTAGCACTTCAACACTACCAGCCTTCTGGAAGGCATTTGCTGCTGGGGTGAAAACTATTATAGGTGAGACGAAACATATACTTGTATGAGGCAGAAATAAAAGATCAGAAAATAAAATAAGAAAATCACAGAAATGCTATTAATGCTTAGGAGTTTTAAAACATTATTTTCATGTAGTCTTGAATTTTAAGTATTCTTTTAGAAGGATTCCCACACATAGAAAATTAAGATTTTATGTGGCAGAAAGTTCCTGAAAGCAAAGATTTCAAATTTTTGTGAGTTTCTCATGAATATGAAGATATAATAAAGACAAATTTTTATGACTGATCTATGATATTCTCCCAAAATAGGAACATTTAAAAAATACAATGAAGATCACTTCTGGTACAATTAGATAAAATTTTCAGACCTGATTGCTTTTAGTTGAGCTCCCAAGATCAATTTAATTATGAACCAAAAAATTTGGAGGGAAGCTTAGTCACTTAGATTGATATTGAATTGGCCACAATATAATTTAGGTGTTATGATAGTAAATGTTTAGATGTCTCACCAGCTATAAAGTTTCCAAGTACCCCATACAGAGACTGGACATAAGAGGTACGTAGGGATTCAGGGATCCACACTAAATGATGAATCAGTGAAACGTACAAAGTGCCAATAAGAAAGTCTGACTTATTTCTGCAGCTTTCAGAGAGCTAAGTGCCCAGTTCCATGATTCAGGAAGGTGCCTTCCCTCTTTGAAACTCAGTGAATGTTACTGAGTCTGTATTGATATGTCTGAATGATACTGGGGTCAGTATTCTCCAAAGTACTAAAAAGAATTATTGGGAAATTTTTGAAAAATCATTATTGAGAAATGCAACGTAATTAATGCTGGAAGAAAAAAACGAACAAACAAAACCAAACCAAAATCACCTCACCAGATGTATATTTAATATATTTATTGAGAAAATGATCCTGGACAAATACATTGATGTATAGTGAGTTGTGCTCAAAGTCCACAACTGGAATGCACAGGGAAACAGATAATTCTTTGACGAGGTTGCAATATTGTTTTTCTGAGAATTTTGATTCTGTAAATTGTACGACATTTCAGAATTTTCTACTCAAAAATAAAAACTGCAAATTTTCTTATTCAAAAATGAATACAGTGTAAGGTTATCTTTTTGTTCTGGTACCACAGACATTTCTCATCTAATTATTGTACATGACCTGGGTGGATTCAGTGTTTTTCCTAAGTTAACCCATGTTCAGTTAATTAATGAACTAGGCTTCAATTACATCTTAAAGAAATTTGCAGTAATTGAATGATCCTCAGAGTCTATAATCTTATATCCAGTACAATAATTAGGAAAAATTTCAAAAAGACCCTTATTTCTAAATATAACCCTTTTTTTTTCTGATGAAATAATTACAGACCTTTTCAGCACCTCTCAGACAGTTTACGAACTTCAAACATAATTAGTTTGGCTGTGTGAAAAAAGTATTATTGTAAAAGGGAGAAGCAAGGAACATTTCTGTTACTTGCAGTGATACAATTCCCTTGGCACAGTTAGGATTAAGATATGGTTATTGTTGTTCCTTCTTGAACATAGGAATGCTACCCAGAGAGTGACAAATGGTTTTAGCATTATAACAAGGAATATCTCTGCTTTCACTGTGTGGACTTGTTTTATGGGTTTTGGATAAGTATTTTGCAACAGCTAATGATTCTTAAATCTGAAATATTTCCCTTCTCTTGTATAATACCATCATAATCTGGTAATAAGACAAAAAAAAATAGAAAGAATGCAGATCAAAGCTATAGCCATAAGGCACTTAATAAAAACTTAGAATTGAAAATATATGAATATTTTTACCATGACAAGGGAAAGAGAAGGTAGCCATCGGATGGATAATTTTATTAATTTTGCCTAGATGTCTTTTAGACTCTAGAGGAAAATCCATTCCTATTTATTTTATTTTTTTATCTTTTTTTTTCTGTGCCTATGTCTAAATTTATCAACAGAAAATTTTTACCTCAGTGAGAGCACTGCTGGGGTCTTATAGCCAAATTCTTTTTGTGTTTTGGGCTAAATGATAAGGGTTTGTCAACATATGCGTGTTCAGAATGTAACAGACAGAAGCAAAATGAAGTCATCATCAGACAGTAATGATTTTATAGAAAACTATTCAGTAAAAATATCTGAGGAGAGGCAGAGGAATGTTCGAATAACTGCCTCAAAGAGACTATTGTTTTGGTAAGATGATGAGACATGGATGTGGGATGGTGGCAGACACTGATGTTGTGCTAGCTGAGATGTTTAAAGTAGTGGTGTTGAGAGAACAGTTAGCTGAGTGTCTCAACAAAATCATCTCCACTAGAAAAACATGCAACGAATGAAAAAAGCAGATAATGTCTTTGAACTTTCGCTCTGAAGGCAGTATGTATAAAGCCAGTGATTGCTTATTAATAATTTATATGAAGGAATGGGGGACGGGAATTACCAAAACGAGAATCTGAGAATCTGAACCACTGCTAACATGAGGAAAGCAAGTAATGGAAATGGGTTTATCTGTGTTTTTTGATGAGACGTTGTCAAGTGAAAATCTGTGAATCAGATAATGTGAAGATCAATACCACAAGTAATAGAACAAGAATTTTTTTGAGGAAAAATATAACAAGTGATTATGATGGATCATCCATCACATAGGAATATCATTTGTTGAGATGGTTTTATAATGAGCTACTGCTACCAAAATAATAATACTCTTTTGGACTCTGAATAAGGTAAGATTTAGTAAGCCATGCAATAAATGATATATTGGGTTATTCCCATTACGGAAAAAATGAAATCTTTTTTGCTGAGATACCAGGACTATGGTGAGACATGAAATACATTAATTGGACGAAACTTCATAATAAAAAAAAAAATTAAAAAATAAAAATAAGGAAACGCAAGCTGGAGGGTAAAAAACATCAGACTGTCATTGCATTACCAAGCTCATGATAATGTATAAAACATTGATTCAGTGCAAATGTTTATTTTCTGATGAAAAGACACTTCTGTTCCTTGGAGGGGATTTCCATGATGTATATTTGTATCCACTACCTGGATTAGTCATTCTCTTCATACTCCCTGTTGCAGAGCTGGAGGCTGGAAGGTTTGTCTACTGGATTTCTGGGTCCTTATCAATCTGCCAAGATTATGTAAGGAGCAAGGAGCCCAGTTATACCTAAGCTCAACTGTATTTGAAAACTTTGCAAATGAAGCTCAGTTATATAAAATTAAATAACTGATTGTTTGAAAATTTCCAGTGCTTTTTTTCTGCTACAAAACTAAGCACTTTTCTCCTGCCCTTCCCATCAAGTTCCCATAGAACGGAAATGCTGATATTCTGTCAGCTCTAACTGCAAATTTCTACTTGAGCAAGAAAGACCAGTTGGGTGATACTATGCTGCAGTGGACTTGCAAAACAATTTAAATCTGCATCCCTGAATTGTTCATGGAATTTTAGAGAATTATTTTAAAAATTGTTTCAGTTCAGCCTCTTTCTGATTTGATCCAATTTGATTTGACACATAAGCATGGATAGGTCAGGGAGCATGATGGGACCTATATGTTGAATCAATGAATTTTATTTTGTCACTAAGTGTTTTGTTAAGGTTACTGCTGACATCTAACTTTTCATATTTTGGATTTCTCTGTCTAAGTAATTACGATAATTAATATTATATTTATCTGAAACAGATTTCAACACAGTATGTTTCCTCTTATTTCCTTTTGTGCAAAAAGTGTTCATTTTACTTTCTGTACTCCAAGTATGAGCTAATAACTTTATTTGAAAAATATCTCTTTAGTGAGATAGTTGTATGTATATGCATATATATAACATCTCCAAAGAATAAAATAACTATTCTCAGCACTTTTGACACTGTTCTCCCCTCTGCTTCAACTGTTTTCAGCTGGGAGTACAGAGCAGTATAAAGACCCTATATTTTTCTCGATATGATTTAGAAAAAATAAAATCCAGTCAGATAAAATTTGACTCAAAAAATTGAGTCAGAGTTCAAACAGGATTTTTCATTTCAAGACACTTTTTAAAGATTGATCAATTTATGTCCTTGCTTCTTGTCTTGCTTTGTAGCTTTGGTTTCCCTCCTGTATTGAATTGATTAATCTCAACCTTTCTCACTCAGGTTAATGTGCTTTTGTAATAGGAACGATGATTGACTCAATGCAAAATTTTCAGCCAGGTCTTCCCTATGTAAAGATCAAAGCAAAGCCCGTTGCCTACAAATGAAACTTTTCCACCATTCTCTTCTGGGAGAGAACATCTGGATGATCCTTCTGTGATACATTGTGTATAATTAATCTACAATACTCACATGTCATTCATATGTTTGAGTAAAGAGCAGGGATACCATCTGTTAAATCTCTCCATGTGGAAACACCATATTTTATAACCGTAGGAAAGATGGATATGGAATTAATAACGTAGCATTTAAAAAAGGAATTTTTTCCATAATTACTCAGTTGCAGTAGCAATAGCAAATAGTAATAGCATAAAATGCTGGACTTATTATTTATAATTTACATAACATTAAAAGAGGTATCTCTGACATATACAAGGGCTATTTTTACAACTAAGTATCAAGGCAAAAATTTCAGTATTCCTTGATTCCAAGGTAGAATTATAGTTTTTAGCATTCCCTTTGGCCAAGTCTGGACTGAATAGCATGAGGGAAAAAGGGAGAAATCGCTGGAATACAGAAGAAAGGGAGAATTTTTATGGGAAATCCAGTAGTTAAGACTAAACAATTGCCTGTGGAAATGGTCACTCTCTTTCCTTAACCCATACTGGAAACACTTAAGCTCATTTTCAGCATTCTAGTACTTTGCTCTTGACCACAGTGTGTTGCTCCATTAGATAAGCTAGTGTTACTAATAGAAACATTATGCTAATACCCAGTGACGTTCAATACACGAGTGTCTGTACATTTGATGTGAAAATTTGTCTTCTGCAAAATATGAATACTAATCATTTGTTTCAGTTCAAGACCTTACCTTCCAGTCCCATACTCAAAGATGTAGATAATCCTCCATCTCTCTGATGAAAATACGGGTAAAATGAAGGTCTTATATTCTGATTTTACATCCTCATACTAGTTAGAATCTCAATTCTTTAAATTAAAAGAAATTCCAAAATTACTGCAATGATATTCTGAAATTTTTCCCACATAAGCTTACTTCTACATAATTCAAGACAATTTTTATCAAGCCAAATAATGAAATTTCCTTGGTCAATATTGCACCAAAATTAATGTGGTTGATGAAAAATATAATGTTGGTATTTTGATACATAATTGAAGAAAATTAATTTTTTAACCTAATTCTGTGATATGAATCTAAGTTTGTGATATATCTTTTTAAAGTATACATTAATAATGATGGGATTTTTAAATGTAAGTATTATAAAAAGCTTGAGTATGGACTACTTAGACAAGTAGTAAAGTACAAAATTATTTTTGTAGGAAATGGCTTGAATAACTTCAGAACAACTGTGTGGTCTAAAAGATATGGAATTTATATGTTTTAGTTTTGACCATTATGCATGGAGGTATTTCAGACCACAAGTCCCTTCTCTGCTTTTTCAGGTTTACTTTCATGCTAGAAACAGTAATTTGTATTTTCTCTGCTTTATTGTCTTTACCTATTTTGTAATCTGTCCATGCTTGGGTTCAAAATTGGGGAAAAAACTCCCACAAACATCCATCACCACCGCTTTTCAGGAGAGGTACAATACTATATTTTCTTATAGCTTTTATTGCATAACTGTCTTCTTACACCTTATTTTCCTCTCTGATTTTTTTTTGTATTTATATGGTTATGGAAATCTACAATTGTTTTATTATCTTCTGCAGGATATCACTTGCTTTGTCTTTAAACTGTTCATGTGGCATCTTAGATATTTTCTTGTTTTTCAAAGTTTTTATTTTTTCACAGAGCAAAAAGAAGAAATAACTAATACTATCAGAAATAGAAATTAAAAAAATAATATTAAACTAAAGGCTATTGTGAAAATCTGCATCTCATAACTTAAGCAAAAACTAGTCTTGACTAAAAATGGTCTTTGGAATTTGAAACTTCTGTAGTAACGTAGTTAGCTTCGAAAGTGGCAGGAAGAGTGCACAGTACTCCAGCAGAAATTAAAGCAGCACATACAGTCATTTCAAAAGTGGTAAATGGTTAAATCTGTAACACCAAGAGTTCCTTCTAATTCTTTCCAAAAGTTTTGTACTTAAAAGAAGCTGAACTGAGAACTATCAGAAAATACACAGTGACAGGAAAAGTGAGAGAAAAAACAAAGAAGAGGCTGATGTGAGGTGACTAACATGAGGTAAAAATCAGCAACTAAAAAAACTTGTGATTTTCAAAATTTGGAGTTTTTATAGACTGAAGTTTCCCTGATGAGAATTTTGCTAGTGTTTGAATGTGTGCGTAGAAAATGACAGCTCTGGTGTTTTCAGTTGTGCGCTAAGCAGAAATGACATACAAAAGCCCTGGATGGAGGGAGAAAAACAGAAATTAGAAGGGACTTGTGGAAGGTCAATGACCAAGTCATGAACAGGATGAAGGTCTGTACCTTTCTGTGCAGTGGCCTTTCTGCTGAAATACATGGTTTGCTTAATCTTATAACACACTGTTTAGAAGAAATATCTAGAGAATAGAGAGAGAAAACAACGTGCCCAAGAAATCTAGTTGAATTATTCTATTAACTCACCTCCAACACCATTTTGAATACACCTTATAAAGGTGGCATCATCTGGCACATATGGGAGAATTGACTGGTTTTCTCCATAAAGTGTAATATAGCAGCTGGAAGGAAACTGTGAGGGAAGTATACAATATAGTCTTAATGAATACAGAAAGCTATTAAGGTACACATCAAGCAGACTCCTGGAAAAAATGAACTCTAGGAGGCAAGTAGGGGAGACCATCAGTAAAACACTCTATTTAGGCTTCCACTGCATATGGATGTGTACAGATATACAACAACATTGGAAAAGCCCAAACCAAAAAGAGAATATTAAAGCATCATATACATATAGAACTACAGGCATTTGATAAATAAAAGTGAGGTTATTTTATTCAGCACTAATAAAGAATATGTATTTTCTTCAGTAACGCAATATCTGAATTAACCAGAGATATTACATTATACACGCAGATTAGACAAGAACTGAATTCAGTAGAAATGGAGAAAGAAGACATAGAATATTAAGCAGTTCTGTAATACTGCAACCTGTGTGACTACTCTGAAGATTTGCTCCCCCTAATGAATAATGCATAGAGTGTGATTTCTTTCAAGGGAATAATAGGCTATCTAATTAAAACTTTGATGGGGGTTGCAATTTACCTACCTGAAGTGAACTAAAAAGTAAAAAGAAATCTAGGTAGTTCATTATCAAACAAAATAATATCAATCCTAGAAAAAAACAGCTTATTCTCTTAGTTTCCAGTTATTCTCTCACTTTTTTTTTTTCTGAAGTTGCTGCATTCAAAATATGACATTTCCCATGTTAAAAATAAAACTTGTTTGCACCTCACTAGATCAATATTATTTTTTATTTTTATATTGAGGTAAAAAGATGAATGACAAGAGGTTGTAATATGCCTCTAAAAGCTAATTGCAATATGCTGCCCAACGATACAAGGACATGGAATATTTACTTTGTACATTTTTTTCTCTGTCTTTTTTTCTTCCCTAACTTTCAAAGTAGTGGTGGTTTTGTTTGAATGTATTTATTGTTGCATATTGCATTTGACACTTGTAATTTTGTCTGGAATGTATGGATAGTAAAATAACAAAGTGTCAGGAAAGTAAAATTAAGAAGAATCAATATGTCTGCTCTGTTTAATGTAAAGACTCTTATCCATCTGTAAAGGGTTGAAGGCTCTTCAGTGACTTCATTGTGTATGTGTGTCATAGAGCAGTACAGAAGGGAATGCAATCTATAATATCAACCATTCTGGAAAGATTCCTGAAAGGATTAATATAATTAAAAAGTCTAGAAGTCTAGAATGCTGAAGGAATATGCTTGTGTGGGATAGGCACAAATATTGATCTGGGTGAATTGGATGTCAGGTACTTTAATATAACAATTATGGCTGGTTTGGTTTTGTTCTTACCGTGGTAAGAAGCATGTAGTGCCTTTAAAAGACATCAGAAATGTACACTAAATGAGCAACAAAACTGAACTCTTTTAAATGTAAGCAGGTTGTAAGCATTGCATTATCTGATTCTGCCATCACTTAGATCAATCTACACCAGAAATCAATCCACTGAAATTCCTAGGGGTGACCTTATAGTATTTGAATAAAGAGAATAATATTCCAGATTATTGCATTTAGAAGCACCCTTTCAGTGCCGAATGGCAATATGGTAATTACACTGCTTTGTAATCTATTCTCTATGCTCTGTCTCAACACATTCTAAAAATTTGACTTCGTATTGCACTTGATTTGAAGATATTTGATGATTACTTGGTTTGTCAACATACAGACAGTTTTACTAAAGTAATAGCTTTGCTAAAGTGCCTAGGATGGAGTCTAGCTCTTAAACACTTTCAACTGTTTTTGACAACTCTATAGTAATATAAAATCTGGAGTTATGATAAACCTTATTGCAGAACCTTGTGTTCAGGAAGTTGCTAAGTTTATTACTCTGCAAGGAAGTATTTCCTGGACTATCATTTCTATGTCAAATTTAGTTAAACTAGCTGTGCAAAAATCAACCATACCATCCTTCCTTATTTGCATATACTAAATATGAAAAAGTAATAGCAAATGTCCAGAATACATTTTTAAAATTATTAAAAAAAACCCCGACATTACCACACTATTTTTAATGCAACACAGAGATTCATTTCAAGATTAAGAAAAATCTTCTGTTAGCTCTGCATAGAGCTAACAGAAAAATACAGAGTTTTTATAATTGATTGTAGGAAAGATTCTGTGACAATAAGATAAAAGGACTGGTAGAGCATTTATCTATGGTTTTCAAAAATAGCTTCAGGTAGAAATGGTTTTCCAATTGCAGAGCTGTTCAAATATTTTCTTTTAATTTGAAAATGCCCCTTTTGCTCTTTATTAATAATTAACTACTTTGTGACTAATTTTCTTCATGTAATATATGCAGTATGTTTTTCTACTCTCTGGGTAGTGCAAATGATGATCAAAATAAAGGTAGGATTTAGAAATTATAGTAATTTGTCTTCAGCTCTACACTTCTATGCTGGGGAAATACGATTTCTGCAGAAAGGGGCAGGGGACACACTGAAAAGAAGTATTCAGGCCTCAGTTCCTATATATGCTTGAAATGGTCCAGGTTGCTCCAGAACTATTCAGGGTTTTGTACATGACTTTCAGAAAATGGTAGTTTAACTCAGTTTAACCTGTCTTTTATCAAGACAAGGTAAATGCATAACTCTTCAGTAGCAGCTGTTCAGGCTGCAGTTATAATTTAGAAAATGCTAAAATAATACATTTATATTTATATATATGCATGTGCAATATAGAGACATCATATTTACTACATTTATGTATGTATGGGAAAAGAGATTATTAAAATAAAATACATTTTCTCTTCAATTACTAAAAAACACTCAGAAGAAGAAAATTTCAGCTAGCTTTGGGAAGACATATATACTATTCCTTATAGCTGCATAACCTATTTGGTACTATATAGGGGAAGTTCTGCTCTAAGAGCATTAAAAATGAAAAGGAACATGTCTGAGAACAAAGCATTACACTATGCAATATGTTGACTCTATATAGTTCCTCCTTACAGAAAGAAATTTATTAAGCATGTTTTTCATAAATAATATTTAAACTGCAGTTCCATAAAAAATGTAATGAGCTAGTGTTCCTCATCAAAAGCTAAGTGGGTAAAAGATTAATTATCAGCAGAAGATGTGAGAAAATTTCATCAATAGCTAAGAATTGGTATTAGATGTTTGCTCATATATACTAATGTAAACTTGCATATTATTTTACTATATTCCTATGTAAATTGATACAAATTCTAAAGTTTTATGTAGTTAAAAAGCATAATTAAATGTCTATAGTAATTCTGAAATTAGCCAAAAAAATAATTAGCTCTGAAGTCTATGATCTTCCTTCTCTTTCCTTGATCTTATATCAGACGGTGGATTACTCACAAGATTAAAGCTATGTGATAGGAATTAATCAGAAAAATGTAGCTGATAAACAGTTATTTATTTTTACCAGATATATGTATTAAAATTCACCCTCAGCTCAGGCTTTTTAATTTTATATGTTCTTAAAAGACAGGCTCCTACATAGATGTTGAAATGTTCACTGTCATGGTAACATGCTTGTTTGTAGGGACATTTTAGCAGACCTTCTGTTATACTCCTCTCTCTTTGTGTGTTAATTAATGCGCGTAGCCCTTTACATGTAAGCATAGCTGAGTCATCTCTAAGGTGGATATATGAGTTGAACACCTCAGAGGTGCAGTTTCAAGTTGAATCACTGAATGTGGTGATGCAGTGTGTAATACAGGCCAACAACTAGGAATTTGCTGTTGTACTCACTGTCAAGCCATGCTAAACAATAGGGCAGGAAAGGTGTTGTTTTGAAAGTATTCACTTGCCAAACAGGAATGGGGAGCTTCTCAGAAGTGCTCAATTTTGATCTCAATAGCCACTGAAACTGATGGCAGATTTCAGGAACTCCCAATGGATTGCCTCTAAAATGAAAGGGGTAAAAACCTGAGTTATCAGTGCTGCAATGTCAGACAATTTGGTGCTTGCCTGACAGTGGCAGTAACTGCAATTTATCAAGTGTAATCACAGTGGTGCTTCATGGCAGACCTGAGGTTTATGGTCTTCAAGTTATGCCTCTAACAGGCTTCCTTTGATAAGGTGTGTGTCCTCCTAACAAGGCACTGTCACAAAATCATGTCCCATGGGGTAAGATAAAAATGGTATGATTTCTGTCTCAGCTTTTAAATAGGGATCAAAACCAATGATATAGCAAATTACATTTGTATCTCAGCTTGGAAGTCCACATTTCATTCCTGTCACAGGGAGCCGGGCCACTTTAGAGTCAATGAACTCTTTTTTCTTGTGTCTGCAGGACTGCGCATCCTGTACCATCCTTCGGATTCTAGACTAGTTAGTCTAGTCATCTGTAGACCATTCATTTATTAATCACAGCTGCTATTGAAATTGATTTGATAAATATTTTAACAAACATTTATTTTGAGGATCTATACGGTGACCAGTGTCATAGAAATATTCCTTATTTTTCCCCATGTTTTTAGAGGGGACAATCTAGTCACCATCCTGGAAAGTCATGAGGCACATAAACAAGATAAATCAATGGGACAGAGCTTGTTTTACAGCCGTCTTTAATGTATATAAAGACACTGAAAGCCTGTTATTCTGTAGTATTGGTCTACACATTTGCTCATATGATGTGTAGGCTGATGTTAGGCAATTAATTTATTCTGAATACTACATGTATACATGGGAATACTTTCCAGCCACATAAATTCTTATCCAGAATTGCTGCCTCTGATTTAACCTGACTCTGTTATCTCAAAGGTATCTATGTGCTGTATAGATATACGAAAGGAAAACTGTTTCAACTTTCTAAGAAATGACCCTATTTTTTTATTTAATGAAAATGACACCATATTAGTAAAGCTAATAGAGTAACTATGGATGATAATGATCAAATCTTTGCTGGAAATACAGAAAAAAAATGTCAGCTATGTAATCAACTTAGTCTAAGGATTTGCTGCTGTGATGATACCCAATGTAGTGTGAAAGGTTTTGGTTCAAAACATTAGTTAATAACTGTGTGTATTCATGTCTAGGAATACTTGCAAATTTGAGTAAAATTTGTTGCATGTCTTTTGATGAGCCCTTCCTTCCTGCCTGCCTTCTTTCTGGCAACAATTTTATTGAAATAGCATTCTATTTACTCATACTGAAAATTCAAGATACAAGTTTTCCATTATGATTTTTTTTAAAGTAGAAAGAAATCTACATTCAATATAAAGACATTTTTTAAAAATCAAAATGGAAATTAAACATTGGTTTGGAAGGGTGACAGCTTCTGGTTCATCCCAAATAGTTTTTGTGGGGGGCTTTATTTGTTAATTTATTTTGTTTGTTTGTTTTGAGAGGATCATAGAAAGAATTATCTTCATTTTGAGTCAGTTTTCTACATGACCAGTTAAATAAACAGTCAGGTTTTTGCATAGCGCCCTTCTATGCCAATTGTCAATCTGCCAGTATGGTACTAATGCTGTTTAAACAAAGCTGGTTTTGTTTCGCTGTCGGCAGCTGAGCCAGTGCGTTGTAATGATGGGAATTGGAATTGGCTATTCCCTGGAAAATGAAGCAGTGACTCTGAACAGGAACTTGGCTAACTACATAAATGTGCCATATTTGCATCATGAATTTTTGATGTCAGCATTTTATATAAAAATTCATTATTTCTATGAATCATAAATAAAAAATATATGGCAAATTTAAATGTGGTCAGCAAGAAACTGTTCTTCCCTGTATAATAGCTGGTAAGAAGTGTGAATACATAATTAAAGGCAGCTTACAGTACCATGATTTTCTAGAAAAGCAGCCAGACTGATATAGCTGCCACTGGAAAACCCACTTTATTTCATTTAATAAGCTTTTAGCTGTTCATCTTTTAGCTGACTGGATCAAGCCCAGTATTACAGAACATTGGACTTGGCCAGACACATTTCTTATTCATAAAATAAAGGCAAAAACTCTGAGACCTCCTTCCCATTTACAGTTTCTTAATTAGATGAAGTGATCCATAAAATAGCTGCAAAATATTTTGTGTGTTGTATCGGGGGAATCAAAACTCCATTAAGTTATACACAAAACTATAGCAGTAAGTTAGAGAAACGTAAGCGTAAGGGCAATTCCTCTAGATGAATTCATGGTGGCAATGGCTAAACCTCATACTCTCTAACTTCCCTGCCTTTTTTAACTTTAGATTTGGTATTACATTCAGCTACAACTAGGTGGTAAATATTTTTTTTTGGTAGTGTTTACTTGGGTTAAATGACTTCATAACTGCCAACAGCTAATTGAAAACAGCTTGGGATCTCCCAACACACTCTTAACTACTCTAACTTAGGTTGTAAAAGTCTGTAGCACTCTGCTGTCTGATACACAGGACAACTGCAGAGGAAGTCAAGCAAGAGTAACAGATGGTTCAGAGACTGCTGCAGGGAAGAGGGGTCTCAGTTGCTCATATCTTATAAGGTGAGCAGAGCAATTCTCCTGGTAGATAGATTTCACCGGAGTACCTGGGAGAGCATGAATGATAAGAGCTGTGAAAGAGTTTTCCTCCACACTCCCCAAAAAAGAGAAGGGGGAAAAGCAATCCCTTTCCTCTGACTGAAGTTAGATCTGTTCCCCAGCCTGATTCCCAGCACAGTCAGGAAAACCTTTGTTCCAACACAAGTTAGAACAGCACCTTGTATAGAAGGCAGCTGGGGCAGATAGAATATTATGGCTTCTTCGTCTGCTGTATTGTCCCCTTATTTGTTATTCAATCCCTGCACATTTAAATTCTCAACTATTTTAAGACCAGTTTGAAGCAACAAGAAGAATGCACCTGCTTTTTCTTCTTATGCCACACAATTGCTTACTTTTACAATTATTTTATTTAGGCAATGCACTTTCTTACAGATAACATTGCCTCAGTTTGTACTCTATATTTTCATATAGAGTCAAAAGAAATGGCATTACCCTAAAGGGAGCAGTCTTCCATCTATAAAAGTTAGGCACTTGTTTGCCGTATCTTGATATTAAATAATCAAAAGCTGGAAAAATGAAGTTGGCCTTTGGCAGATGTATAAACAGTTATTTCATCGTTCATTATTACTCTTGACTACATTATTATTCTTGACCATTTCGCAGACATTAATTATAGTTCTAAGAGTAATTTCAGAATGAAAGGCATTGATTTTCTAAAATAATATTTTTGTTCTCAATGTGTGAGTTAGTTCCAGTAAATTTACATAAAATTACAGGTATTTGCATGCTGGAGCAAATTAAGGGAAGATATAATTTCTTTATCTGCTCCTACAATTGATAGGTTTTTCAGTAGGATGTGCAACCCATTACTGCAATGGTCAGTCTGAAATGTTCTTTGCAACTTCTCATGGTGGCCTAGGAGCATATCTCTTTCCACAAATTTGATTGATGTAAATATACATGTTCTCTTCATCTTACTTTGGTACTACTAAACACTTAATTTTAGTGGCATCTCCTTGAAGTTAATTTCTTAAGACAGTACTATTTTTCAAAAGTAAGAATTATGAATCCTCCTGATGTGTTTACATATATTGTATTCAAGATGGCCCTAGAGCAGCTCAGGCAGGTCATTGATATTTAATAAGTCGTTATTTAATTCACTTTCCTTCTCCCACTTAATACATTTTCAGCTATCAGACAGTCTAAGTCTGACAGCTCTTGATTTTTGTTTCCAAACAGCTCCAACAGTATATCTGGACTGATAACTCCAGAATGCAGTGTCATATAATAGAAAAATTAGCTGTTTTGCAATTCCGGGTACTGCTAGGTTTGTGTTTTGAAATAGAATTTTGTAGGTTTGCAGGTTGAGTATAATGCACAGCGTGGTTCAAAGAAATAAATCTCTTTGTATGTTGAATGTGTGCTAGGTGTTTGCTATAAAGTTTTGAAACGTCTTACTTTTTTGCAGATACATGAGTTCTTTTAATATCATGCTTTGTCATTTCTATATTGCCAAAGAGCAGTAGAAGCTTGTTGTTGTTTAAACAAATCACACTAATATGATGTGAGTACTTTTATTCCTTTATTAGGAATAAACGGGCAAAGCCTTGAAAACATTGAGAAGGGGTTCCTCAGAGACCAGTACTGCAAATCCTGTTGCTAGGAAACCATTTTTATTTGTTTTCCTTCAAAACAACTAAATCATTTTATGTCTGATTTCGAAGACAGTTGGGAAGATGGGAGAGGAAGGAAATGCATTTCAGAAATCTCACCCCCTCTTCCTATTTCTTTCTGATGTGAGGAGAGCAATGAGTTACTACAGTGTTGTGGGATTCAGGGGAATATATGATTAAATGAGCCACGAGCAGTGGGGTCTGTGTGTGGGTGCACTGGGTGAAGCAGGGTGGGTATCTGGGCAAGCACACGGCACAGTCTCCGGACTGCCCTGGCTCCCTCCAGGCTTCCTCTCTCAGCCTCTCCTGCACCACCTCCTGATCCCTGCCCTTTTCCCTGGGATATCCCAGATATATCTATCAGCTCCTTTTCTTCTGCTTTGTGGGGCTCTCTGGATCTTAACCCTTTCATCCTGCTCCATCTCCTCAGCCCGGGTTCCCCCAGCGAGGCTGGGTGGATGACAGCTGCGGTGGCTGGAGGGCCCTGGCAGGAGGTGAAATTGCCGGGGTCGAGGTCTGGGCTGGCCTTTCAGACAAGCTCCAACAGCATGGTGAAAGGGGGTGTGGGTTACGCCAGGTCATGGGTTAGGCCAGAGGGAGAGCAGGGGAAGATGGATCCCCATGGGGCAGCCATGTGGGAGTAGGGGTGGGAAAAAGCCCCGTCTAACTCATGTACCTTCTCTCCAGTGAGCTCCCATGGCTTTTACAACATCTGTATAAATACATTATCTTCATTTAAAAAAAATATTTTCTACAATCTCTGCACATACTGAACCTGTAATTTAGCAAGTCTGTTGTATTAGAGACCTGGAGGAGAAGAATTATGTAATGATGATTTCCTTCCAATCCACTGAGCCCAACCTGTGAAGAATTACTGGTATTTCAAACCTAAACTGGGTTTAAGCATATGCATAGGCCTTGTAGGAGGTGAAATAATGATTTATTTATAATAATAAAAGTTATATACAATAAATATTTTACTTCAACAGCACTCTGATTGCCTGGTAATTTAAAATGTTTCTATAAAACTCCTGAAAATACTCTTCTTTAGAAGTCTAGAGAGGAAAATTATTGCAGGGTGACCTGTGGTTTCCTTAGAGTATATTCTCCCATTTCTTTGGGTAGCATTTGACACTCAAAGGCATTTGGATCCCAAAAGGTCCTATCTCAGGATTAACAGAGACACCTGTATTTAGGACTTACATGCAGCTGAAACCAGTTCCCATATTGTAGAATGTACAAAAGCAAAATATCATCCCAGTCCAGCTCATATCAATTTTCAGGCTAAGAGAGTGATGAAAGGGTGTGTATTTACTGTGGTGCAGTGCTAAACACTGGTGGTTAATTCAGAGTTGTCGCGTTTTTGTTGCCTGTTTTCAACAGGCTCTGGGCATGATCCTGCATAAGTCTGTATCAGATGGAAGGAGAGGCTGCTGCTTCTGTAATCCTGTAGATTTTGAAAAATAAACCAATAATTTTCAAGCATAAATTAATTAATGAAAGGCTTTTCTCTTAGCAACGGTACATGCTTCATAATGCACTTCCAGAGTAACTGTGTGCCACTGAGATCTTTTCCTGAGTAATCATGCATCATTCTTGTCGAAATCAGCTTTCCTAAGTGGACACCCCAGGACCGAGTTTAATCCTATACTTGCAGTTGTACTGTTTGCTGTTGCAGTTTATAGAACAGGTTCTTCTCTGAGATGTTGCTATGGATTTTTCCTTTTATTTACTGAAAAGAGATAGGTGATTTATTTGTTTAGTCTCAGAAAATTCCTTCCTGCTCTATTTAGTCTTTTTGGGGAGGGTTGAATCTGATTTTTTCAAATTATGAGGAATGGTTTCCTTTGGTTTCCAAAGCATTAAAGATCTTTGTGCTTGTCTATATATATAGGAGTTAACTGAAGTAAGCTATTTCTTAACTGTTTTAAAACACAATTTGCTTAGATTGACTCAGGAGGTTCTCTCCTGTCTGTGCCAAAATGAAATAGAGAAGTAGCAGAACCGAGGGACATTTTGGTTCACTTCATGTACTGGACAGACAAAATTTTCAATTTGTCATCTTATTTATAGCCTGACACAATTCTAAAATCACTTACTGAAAATTTAGAAGGACTTGACAAGACAAAGTTCTGTAAGATGTGAAAAATTTAATTTTTATTGGTGTATGCATTGAGCACTTACATAACTGCTGTTTCTTGTTGATAATACACCAGTGTAGCTCCAAAAAGGGAAGGAAGGAGGAGGAGGGAGAGCCCACTAAGGAAAACCAACAAACATTAAATACAAAGTCTAAGCAGAATTTCTCTCATTTCCATCAACACTCTTTCCCAAATGGAAAACCCTGTAGATGAAAATAACTGCATCAGAGCATTTGTGGACAGATTGTTCACGTGGTTACTATATATTTTCTGTCAGTATTCCATAATACTGAAGAAGTGCATCCCAACACCTCTAAGATCTCTGTCTCTGTTGCAGCCTTCTGGCAAAATGTGATTTCTATAATGTAAATCATGGGAACCTATTGGAGAAAAATGAAACATAGAAAGAAAATGCAGGACTTAGTTAAAGATGTACTTTATTTTGGAGTAGCGTTAAAAGGAAAATAATGCTTATATGGTAAGTGTGCATATAGTCTTGCAAATATTCCATCTAATTAAGATACACTTTTAACTACAATTTTTCATTAATACTTCCAGAAAATGAAATCTTGTACTTCAAAAATTCTTATTCTGGCCTGTTGTTCCTTTTGTTTGTCTTATATGTATATCATCTCACTTTTATACTATTAGAGACAGGATGGCCAGCTTAATTTTTCCTTCAGATAGGCAACAAATTTTCAAGGGACATGGATGTAAAGTTTAAGGATTTATAGAGCTGCATTCTGTTTAAACAAACCCTAAGCCTGTAAACTAGCAAGTTATTTGTATTCTGTCAAGTAGACAGTAGAACAACTGGTTTCTGCGAAGGTGAAAAAAATGCCAGGAGAACTGCTTATCATGGCAGTTTGGAGTCTCATAAAACAAACAGCGTTCCTGAGTACATATGCAGTGATGGTGGCAGCAGCTTTTGATTACAGAATGTCAAGGGACAAGTTTTGGCCAAGGTTTTCAAACTAATTGGGTCAAGATAGAGGCAGCAGGAGAATATGGGCTCTGGCTTCACGTAGGTTGATGCGTTTAAGATTTCACTGAGTCTGGCACAGAATGACATTACATAAATGAGTAGCAAGTAAAATTTTAAAAGCTTACTAGTGTTCTTATGTTCTCAGGTGCATCATCTGATAAAAATGTTTCAGGTTGCCAGTGGAATGTCTTGCATGCTTATGTGCTGCAGATTCATTATAATAGAATTTGTAGTAATGTGAGTTCATTTTCTGTTTCATTTCTTTCCAGAGAAATTTCTTAATAATTGAAGTTGTCTCGGCTTATTTCCCAAGAACAAGGGAACAAATGATCTGTGATACATTTAGTTTGTGAAATCAATTCAGTAGGAAAAACTTTTACTTTGGGCTATATTTAAATATTCTGAAGATGCTAGGTGCCTCACAGAATAACTAGAACTTATGAAAACAATTTTTATCATGATTCCTTCCTAGAGAAGAAGGATTTTCAACAGCAACAAAATCTAGTGACTTTTCAGTAGTCTGTGAATTGGTGTCAGGTATCAACTTTCGGCACAGACTTCCAAAACTAAAAAGAAAAAATAAAAACAATAAAACCATACTTGTAGTTTCTAAATGTATCTTTTTATGTCTTTCATCTTTTGAAATGAATTTTCAGCTTAGAATTTTTTAAAAATTATTTTAAGAGGGTTAAATTTCATTGGACATATACTCTGAAATCCAGAGCATTTTCAAATTCTGAAAGTTGAAGTTAAAAAAGAATTCTGATTTCTATAGCCTGCTCTAACGTATTCATCTTCTTAGACTTCTACTGATTCCTTGTATTTTACTTTTTTTCTTGCCAATCACTTTAATTTCAGCATGAAATAATCCTTAATTTTCTGTTCCAAGCTAAATCTGTAAAATTCAGAAAGAAAAATATACAGCCCTTTGGTTTCCTTTCCTGTTGGTAGTCAAAAAGTAGAGTTACAACCTCATACTTTGAAAAAGTCTATTGAAAGCAATGCTCTGCAAATTTTTGAGGTAATTACTATGAGATTGTAGTAAAACTGACATTAAAACTCTGGAATTCAGTTAGAAAGACATGTTGTAAGCTACATATTTAATAAGACTATCAGCAGTGTGGGGGACAGTTTGGTTGGTCAACTGTTCCCAGAATCAGTGTTTTGCCAGTAGAATTCAAAGCGGTACTGTGAATTACTGAAGCTTTGAAAGAATACTTAAATTTTTGTTTCACCAGTCACCAGATATTAATTGAAATTCTTACTGATATAAAAGGAAGAAAATCAAACTTTAATATTATATCAGCATATTTCCTGCCTTTCCAGCCTCTGGAATTTTGAATAATATTTGGAGAAATAAAAAGGTAATGATGAAATGCTTTTGAAAGGTGCAGTTAGATCAGTTCCCCAATACCTGCTGAATTCCCATAATGGTAAGCATGACAACCAGGTTGGTTTGAAATGAGTACTGGAAAATGAGGAATTCATCTCTGATATCATCTGTTAGTTATGAAATTGAATAAAAACCTCCCTATTGTAGATTTAATCTCCTTAGAGGTTGGAAGGAGTCCAACAAAAGCCAACTACAAATGCCACACCAAAAAGAAACACTTGAAAGTGTTAATTGCTCTGTTGAAATGTTAATTCTACCTCAAGAGTAGCAGATCTTTTGGGCATCTTGCGCAATTTACATACACACATTCTTTTAGGAACCTGGTTAGACATTTGTATTCTATAACGGAATATTTTATTAGTGGTGTATTATGAAGTACTTATTGCAGCTGAGAACTGATTAATTATATCCATATCTGTCTTTATTAGCCTATAAAGCATGCAGTCTTTAAGGGCTTTAAGACAGCTGGGTTCAGCCAGGCAAAGTCCTGCAGTCACAAACCTAATTGTTTGGCATGTTAGTGATGGCTCCTGTTCTTTGAAGGTGTTTCATAACAGTACTGAAAATTTGGCTTTTATTATATAAACACATTGGAAAACAAAACCCTTGTTGAGAGAAATGTGGTAAAGGAAGTTTAAAAATAAATTAAAATTTTAACATTGGAAAACATACACCAGTACTCAACTGGAGAACAAGAACTTAGCAAATATGAGAAAGAGAGATAGACATGAATAGAAGAAAGTAGGCTTTGAACTTCATAACTCTCATTTAGTTTTAAAAATTATTTATCTTTCTATCCTGTCTCATTATGTTTCTGTATACAAGTAATCTTTTCTGCCTCAGGAAAATTTTGTGGGATGAGAGGACCTTTCACTGGTATAAATTCAGCATAGTGACCTCCTTGTCTGTTTTCATTTATGCTGTAGAAAACAGGCATTTTAAAAAAGCATCTGATTCTTAAGCATTCATCAAAGTATGCTTGTAAGGAGAATATCTCAACAGATCTGGGATGTAGCATCTGAGAATTTGTCTGCTTTTTCATCTATTCTCACTCCCTGAGACATATTGCCTAGCCTTGAAACTACTGTATCTGTTTTATCTCCTGACCTCAATGGTAAAGCCAACAGTAATGCATGCAACACGTCTTCAGGATTTCCAGGAACTGAAGCCATTTCTATCACTGAAATGGCAATGAGAATTCTAGTGCATCAAATGATGCTCAGAACAGTTTAACTTCTATACTTTTGAGGTCAAATGTAATTATCATGATATAAAGTCCTCACTTGAGAGAAAGGAAGATTAATTTGCCCCAAGTTTCTCATCTTTGAAAATATATTCCTTTCCTTCTAGTACTCTACCCATGCACCGCATCAGAACTGTTCTGTCTGCTTCCAAAGCTATCCACCCTACAGCACCTGGTGCCAGGCAAATGAGCATGGTGTTAATCATGCCAGGATTGTGGATTTGATGCCTGTATGGGCCATTCACCTACGTGTGGGACTTGATGATTCTAGTGGGTACCTTCCAAATCAGAATATTCTGTGATTTGAAATAGTCTTAAGAGAGTAATAGAGAAAAAATGAAAAGAAACAAGAATTAAATGTTTTAGTTCTGGGGTAGAAGTGTGAGAAGAAATTTAGCCTTTGAACAACATGACTATATAGATATGCATAAATGCACACTTATTTCCACATTATTTGTCATATATATGTGTGTGTTTAAGTGGTTTTCCAAGTCTGTATGCCGCAATAAGGAAAAACACTTGTTTCTTTCCAACTGTATCTAATATGATTCAGAATAGTGCTTTAAAAGGAAAGAAAAATTGCCTTTTGACTGGAAATCAGGCAATATGAAAAGTAGAGTGTCTTTCAAGTTTCTAATACTCCCCCCGCACTCTTCCTGTCAGAATGTTTCAGCAGCTTTTCTTAATGTTAGGCTGCTAAGCCTTGTATCCAAGGACTGACGACATGTTCTGTAGCTACGCAGAGATGAATAATTTGTTCAATAAATGTAATTCCCCTTCACCACCTGGAAGTTTTCTGAAATACAATAGCCTTAAATTTATTAACTAATAAAAATGCATTGATTTCTCCAACAAATAATTCTTATATTGTAGATGAATTGTGTAAACTTATTAAGTTTACTGTTTGTGAGTCTGACTTCACCAGTTAATTAAGCAAATTACTAAATGTTTCTGTTCTTGTCTAAAATAGGAATTTGTACAGAGAGAGCAAAGCTGCACCTTTTCTGTCTGGCGGTTGAAAGAAAGCAGATTTAGACCTTCCAAAACTATTGCTAGATTTGTAGAATCAGGCTCATTCATGTCTTTAATGCTGCCATTTTAAAACTAAATGGAATACTTCAAAGGGTCTTGCTTTCATGGCCTATTTTCTCTCTTTTTTCCATCCTGGAGTAAAGAGAGGGTGAAAGAAGCTGGAAGAGACCAGTTTCACTATTTTTCTTTGAAAGCTAATGCTGCTGACAGCAACCTACCTCTTAACTCTCATTCTTGTGCCATAATTAGACAAGAATAAACTCTGGATGTTCTTGTGAAGACTTTCACTTGTGCCTAAGTGAGGTAGTTATTAATGTTTAATATGGAGTTAAAGCCTAACTAAAAGTCTCCCTGGAAAGTTACCATATTATTGGAGAAAATGATGCAGCATATTTTTAACATTCACTCTCTTCTGGTTTTGGCTATGCAGATGAAATTGTTGGGGACAAATAAACAAATTGATTCCATTTCCTTAAATTTCATGGAGAATAACTTTCTTTTTTGCATTGCTAAATTTTCTCTTTCATCATTGTTAATGCAATGGATATTTCTCCTATGTATAATTGCGCATAAATACGTCTTTTTAAAATGTAATTGCGTTGTTTCTCCTTTTTGTTTATCCCATTTTCCCCATGTCATTTATACTAAAATGAGAGAAATAGACAGGTGCTCATTAGTGTAAAATTAGTCTCTATTGCAGAGACGATTTCACAGAATATTAGGATGTTGAGCGACTGATATTCGTGATGACCAAGATGTTCACTTCACAGTATGTTGCTTTTTACGTGTCTTCTAGGATTGTAATTTGAAAAGCAATATCCCTCTAAACTGAAGCATATTGATTTATCTGCTGGTAAACAAAACATAATGTATAGGTAAATATACTGTTTCACTAACAAGCACCAATAAACTGACATTTTTACATAAAACAGAGAAGGTAAACAAGTTCTCAAGGTGATTAATCTTATTGTAGCTGATACAAGTTTTCACAGGGCTGATGCAAGCTCAGTGAAAACAGTGTAAATCACATTTATTGTCCTTGAGTTAAATCTAAACATCCCATTGCTGTATAGGACATTCATCTTGCTCATTTTTGCAAGGTCTCTGTGTACCTTTTTAGAATTTCAACTGGATTTGTACCAGCTCCCAGATTTATTATAATAATGGAAATGAAGTTAAATATATCTTGCATACTATTTATGTGGGGAAAATCAATTTAAAAACACAAATAATTTTCCTTTGTTATATGCCAAGAGAAAATTCTCAAAGACATTTTTAAGTTTCTTTAGAGATTGTCATTTAAATGGTGAACCTCTAGAAATTATAGCTTGCCTGCAATTTTAAGTTCCAAATCATCAAGCAGTGGCTGGGGAAATCATTATATGTATTAGACCAGACTTGTCTGAGTTTCTGATCACTGCTATTTATTCAAGTGTTTTAGCACAAGTATTTTATGTAAAGATATTCAAAATAGTTTTCTGCCTAGGCATAAATATGAGTAATCTAATTTCAATAAAGTGAATCAGTAATCCTTTTAGAATTAAGATGTTCTACATTTGACTTACTTTTAATGGAATGTATTTTTTTGTTGTTTTTCTGATGAACAGGATATGGAACGAGCTCCAATTTCTGCCCTGTAGAATTTTGGAAATACACGTTTTTGTAACATAATCTGATTCTGCATGTTTTACTCACGAGCTATTTTTGCATCAGTAAACTTGTAGATAAATGATATATACGTGTGTTCAATAGGTGATCCTGCTATCAATAAATCCCTGGAGGCTCTGTGCAATCCATGTTGTTATACAGGTTCAGCACAATAATAAACCATAACAAACCTTCTCACTCAAGATGATAAGTAAGAATGGATTCCTGCTGCTTTCGAAAGAAATTGTATCAATGTTAGTTTTCATAATAGTCTTTGTGTGTCTTGAACAGAAAATAATATGATCAGAACCTTATTTATGCAGAATGTCAAATGAAGAGAGAGAGCATCAGACTTTTCAAAATTACAAGATGCAACTGTAATTGTGCTTATCCTGACAGGAATGAGCAGTAGCATTTACTTTGGCATGGCCTTAAGTGTTTGTTTTCTGTGCAAACTTTAACTACAGCAAATATCAGGAAAAGAAGTTTAATGCTGATTGTAAGTAAATGTTGACAATACTATATAAGCTTCTAAAATAAACCCTTATATTTTTTTGTATTCCCAGCACATATTTCAGCTTATAATATCAAGGATATGGAAAGTATAGGAGGAAAGTGTATTTTTAATAGGTCTGCCCTATACAGTGTTTGCTTCAGTTGTATGAATACCTCAGATTGTTTACCATTCCAGCTGCAGAACTTGTCAGTCATCTCAATTATAATAACAACAAATGCCTCCACATTGTGTTTAATTAAAGCAGAACTCTACTGAAAACACCAATAATTTCTGATTTGCATTGTTATTTTTGAGTTTTGTCATCTTATTTTTAAATAATATATTTACCCTTCACAAAAACAATCCTGTTATGAAAAGTTAAATGATTTTGTAAAACTGATAGAATTTTTTGTGTTAAAAATATTGCATGCCTGATGATGACCACTCTTTCTTGACTTTACTTGCAGGGGACATTTTATGTTGAGAAAAAGAAATAAAAAGGGTGTCTTGCATTAACTAACCTAAGTCGTGACAATCAAATACTGGGCAAAGATTATTTTCTTCTGAGAATTAACAGAGGCTTAGGGGACCCAGAGAAAATATGGTCGTTTGAGTCAGTAACAAAAAGCATTCTTTAAGCAGGATGGTTTTTTCAGCAGGAGCATTTTCCTGAAAGGAAAGGGCAATGAACTGTACTAATAGCAGTGCCAGATATTTGTGTACCTTCTGGTCATTACAATTCTTAGTCAAGCATTTTTATTTCCTCCAAAACACCTGCAGAACTTGTAGGAACTTCTGAATAGACAGTGACTTTAAGGGCCACTCATTTTGCAGATCTGAGTATCTCACCTTATTTCTCAGACCTGAATGACAGAGGGATGAGTTGAAGAGACCAGAAAGAAAGGATGTCTATATAAATCTAATTATTCATCAGATAGTATGGCAGAGTGCAAGATTCTGGTTTATTTCTTCCCTCTGCTTTGGGATTATTTAAATGCAGTTTACCTTTTCCTCATGTCAAAGCTGTTGTGCTGTCTTGTTTGATTCATGGGGTTTAAGTATCTCTGTAATTGTTGCTGAACATATTCTCCTTTGTGCAACAAAACAGAGAAAAACACTCTTGCTCCCAATGAAAGCTTCTCTCACATCAAACTAAATCTGTTTTATATTTGTTGCTCTCAAACTTGCATCTCTGACAATTGCAATGGCTGGACAGTACAGCTGGTACAACATCAATATACTTCCATTAATGTAGTACTCATTAATGCTCAAAAATAAGCTAACTAGCCTAACTGAAATGTTAGACTGCGACAAGAGGGTGTGCTTGTTTCAGCTAGGGTAAGGTTTATTTTCTTCACAGTGGTTGGTATGGGACTGGTACGGGGCTGTGTTTTTGATTTGCGCTGAACACAAGGTTGATATTATAGAGATGTTTTTGTTATTGCTGAGCAGGGTTTACACAGAGCCAAAGGCTTTTCTGCTTTTTGTACTGCCACGCTGGCGAGGAGCCTGGGGGTGCATGAGAGTTTGGCAGGAGACGCAGCCAGGACAGGTGGCCCAAAGTGATCAAAAGGGATATTCCAGACCATAAGGCATCATGCTCAGTATATAAAGCAGGGGGAAGAAGAAGGAAGGGGGGACATTTGGAGTGATGGTGTTTGTCTGACCAAGTCTGTCGCTAGCGAGCCTCGACACTAACGACACGGACGGCTTTATGTAGATGCAAACTGACCTCTTTATTGTATTTACAAAGGTGCTTATATACCTTAGCACGCTGGACTAACACAAGGCCATTGGTTCACTGACCAGCCACCCCCTGGAGGGATTGGTTGGCCCTAGCAACTCTTACCTCATGTTTTCTTCTTTGGTCTCATAACAAGACCATAGTTTACAATACTTTTAGATTGTTTTCCTGCAGCATCCTTGAGAAAGCCTTGCTTTCTCACAGATGCCTGTCAGGAAACTGAAATCTCTTTGCACGCAGGCCTGTAACATCCACACAAGTCAACATTATATGTGATGGGACACTGCTCTCCTGGAGATGGCTGAACACCTGCCTACCCATGGGAAGCAGTGAATTAATTCCTTGCTTTGCTTTGCCTGTGTGTGTGGATTTTGCTTTCCCTATTAAACTGTCTACATCTCAGCCCATGAGTTTTCCAGCTTTTACCATTCCCATTCTCTCCCCAGTCGCTCTGGTGAGGCTGTGAACAAGTTACTGCATGGGGTTTGGCTGCTGGCTGGGGGTAAATCATGACACAGGGCTTCTAATTAATCAGTGGAGAATGTGGTTCTAAAATGCTTGCTGCTTATGAGAGAAGATATCCAAGAATTTACTTGGGTATCACTGCAAGGCACTGTTTTATTACGTGAACACAAACTACTATCACGAGCCTTTGGGTTTGACAAGGTTTCTTTGAATACCTTATTGTGTCTGTTAATGTCTTCACTGTTTGAAGCGACAGATGTTATATTGAAAGGAAGACTTTGGCTAAACATTTTCTTTCTAATTTTTGATTAAAATAACTGTCATTAATATATATTAAAAAAATGCTTTATTTCATAGATCTAATCTCTAGCTCCTTTAAACCTAACAAATGAAATCTTTCTTTACTGACTTAAATGTCAACGTCCCATAGAGAGAAATATTTTACATATCTATTTTTTGGGGATGTAACACAGATTTTCTTACCTCTCTTTTTGTTAGTCTTGCTCTTCAGACTGACATGCTTGATAAAGATTTAGGTCTTCAGCAAAAACTACATATTCAGGTTAAAAGTAAGTGTTTAGAACATTCCAGTATATGTAGTAAACACCAATATGAAATTATTAATCCTTGTCTGTTTTACTTGGAATCAGTAGTGGGGTTTTTTTCTTATTTTTTCTTGAGTAGTCAAATACATCCATTTCTGACTGAGTGCATGTAAACTCTTTGTTCAGTGTGCAGGCCCCATGGCCACGTCTCATTACATGTACTTCACTTTTGGATTAAAATGAGCCTTATCCCTTGGTTAGTGCCGTAATCTGCATGATAGAGTATGTAGCTGAAATGACCTTTGAATAGTTCCAAAGGGCTATGGGGCTGCCTGTAGCTCAAGGATATTTTGAAAATTTTAAAGGAGATGGTGAAGAAGAAAGATTCTAATTCATCAGTTGGACAACTTATTACTTTGATGCTAGATTTGGTTCTTTAAACAATCATTTACCCTGACATGTGAGTAAAAAAATGAGCTTATCAGAAGCTTAGAGAACTATTGTTTCTACTTCTAACTATGTCAGTAGTAGCTCATAGTTTTCTTTTCTTTTTAATACAGCAAATGTTTCTTTTTGAAAGGTCAAATGATGTCATTCTAATTTACTTCTATAATTTCTTTTCTCCTTCCTTTAAAGAATTTTTTAAGAAAACAGTGGTGTGAGTGGGTTCTTTTTTTTCCCTCTTTATTTCTACTGGAAGTTGAGGTAATATTGTAGCACCACAGTAAGTCAGATTTTTATCAGTAACTGATGATGAAACATTTCTATATAAATTACAATTTGATTTAAAAGGTTTTGGACAATACTAAACCAGAGTTTGGAACTTATTAAGGTAATCTTCTAGCTTGTGAGACTGTGTAAATGAGGTTATATAGTACTAGTATGCTGATAACTAGGATTTGTAAATTAACAAAATAGGGGAATGGATTTTGAAACAAAAAGTTGACACTGACGTGGTTTTGGAGGCTAGAGTACGAATAACATGGGAATCTAATCATTTGTTTGGGTATAGCATGTTGTTAGCCACTGTTACTCTAAATGTTCTCATAAACCAAGTCAAGATTTTGGTATTCATCACACACCAATCTTTGAGACTCACACTATGAGCAGAAAAAAGGATACAAGAGGAAACAACGGTAAAATCTGCTCTGTGGCCTGAGGACAAGAAATCCAGAAAGACAGGGAATCCATTAAAATTGAGTAATGTATCTGCTGTAGCCTTTTTCAGGGAAGCAAGGATACGGGGTGGAGGATTAGAGAAGGAGGGGGTATTCATTGCACCTTTCCAATTGCCATGTACTTTTGGACACAGTGAAGTGTAGGCTCTCAGTAGTTAATATGTCCATTCCTCAGAGCTCTGCCTCCCAGAGTTGCTTACATCTCCTGACTGATATCTCTGTTCTGTACAGAAAAGTGAGAGAAGGCAGAAAGGGCTTAGGCATGGATGTGCTATTACTAATGCATTTGCTAACAGAAAGAAAAATATTTCACTTTTGTTCACATAATGTACAAGTGAGCAAATTCAGGCTGGACTGCTTATTTATCTGTTATTGGCAGGGCACAGGTATGTGATCATTGTTACAAATCCCAAAACTTTTTCAATAACTATACATGTCCAGGGAGCCCTTGTATCTTCTAAATAAGTTAAACACTGTCTCTAATAAATTTTAGAACTTTTTAGGAATGATAAGCCTGAAGGCTGCATGAAAAAGAATTAATTTTCCAGAATAATATAGCAACACTGTACAGATGTTTACTGGGGGAATGTGCAATGAGAGGGAATTATATGGGAGGTATCGGTCAGGAAAAACAACGAATCCTCATGAGAGCAAGATCAACTCAACTGTAATGCAATGTTTTTGTGTAAAGAAAACAGGTAGATTAATTAATCATCAATTAATATAAAATTTATAAAATTTATAATTTATACAATCTAAATTAGTATTCAGCTGTTGAACCTAGATATAGTTCAAACAGCATATATCTCCCTGTGTATCAGTAATCTAGTACTGTTTATTATACAGTTTAAAATGTAAAAAGATTTGATTTGTTTACTTGGTTTTTATTTTGCTTTAGTTAAAAGTCTAACTGAATACATGAAATATACCTATAGCAATGAGGCAGAATATTTGCTCTTGATTCCAAGCACATTAGCTTTCTGTAAAAGTACATTTTTTAAATGGAAGGAAGTCAAATATCAATAATACCTACAAGGACTGCACTGCGAATATCTTGTCATTTGTGTAGACACTCTGGGACTGTTCATCCTTGGGGATGCCCACATTGCAGAGAATGTGGACATGTGACCTTGGACACAGTCTTTCTGTTCTCTCATACTGGTCCACTGATTCCAGTTCTTCTTTGTGCCTTCCTCTTTCTCCCTATCCTACTTTCCATCCCCACCACGGTATGATGGAAAAGGCCTGATTTTCAGCATCATCTACCCTAACAGGAAAATGAAGCACAACTCAGGGTTAACATTCTTCCCCATCAGTCTCAGAGGTGCTGCCTATATTAGCCTGAATACTAATCTGTAAAGCAAATACTTGTCTAAATAGACTCAGCACTTCTGAATGCCTTTACAGAGCATATCTGTAGAGTATTTGGATTATTCTAAATGTTAAAGACACCTCAAAAAAACTACTGGCTTTTTATTGATTACATCACATGATTAAGGGTCATCCTGTCTCTCCAGCCTGGTAGCAAAACAGGATGTGAAGTAAATGTGGGCATAGGTCAGACAGAATATAAGATATAGATAAAGAGGAAGCTCACAAAGAAATTATTTTTGTCATCCTGAGAGATATCACCCTGATTTTTAGTAGAGCAAAGGCAAGGATAAGAATAGTGAGCCTAGACTTTAGGGTGGAAAATAAATCTAGCTATTGGATATGGACTTATCTTTTTATTTGCAGTCTCTGCAACCACTGAATGGGTATTTTGATCTATAGATTCACTTAAAAAAAAAAATAGCTGTCTTGACACATATGTAATTATTTGCTCAGCATGTGTACAGTGAACATCCTGGATGAGAACATTTTCTGGCCACTGGTTCTCACCCAGGAAGAATTGTATTTTCTAGGCTGTCCCTACCTTCTCCATACCCCTTACTGTGTACTGTCAGGGTAAAGATGTAAACACTTCACCTGTCAAGTGTTCTTGAAAACCCTGGACAGGAATATTTGCAATGCCTTTCCAATGAGTGCAAAGAAAACTGGTGCTAATGGTTGGATTGCTTGACTCTTGGCATGCAGTGGTGATAATGAAAAAGAAAAAAGATGTACTCATCTTGAGGCTGATTTTGGAGCAGAGTCCAGGAGAGAATATAGTCTTTTAGTGTCAGTGAGCTGAGAGAAAGGAAAACAACTGAACTAGGTTTTCAACTTTAACTGCTGCTTCTGTTTGTCATTGAAAGGGTGACACAGATTCTGGTTCTGGCTGCAGAGACAGCCTGGAATTTTAATAAGTGATAGCATGATCTAGAGCTCCTGTGACAGGATAAAAAAGGTATGTAATGAAGAACTTACCCTCTGCTTGTCCTGGAATTTCTAAAGGATGATGTTGGCTTGCCTCAAGGTATTTTAGTGTTGTCTTTTCTTATGCTGGTCGTGGATGCATGTTGGTGGAGGGAGGCAGCACCAGGCAGGAGTGAAAGGCTTTGAAAGACTCAGATTTAAGGTTTTGTATTCCCAAGTCTGTCTATCTGGGCCACATCCAGAAAGCCTTTGAATATTATCTGGAATTAAAAGAAGTTTAGTCAACAGATACTTAACCTGTGGAGAGGTCCTCTTACAGTGTGGTTTAGGCACTACTGTTTCCAAGCTTTATGAGTAGCACAGCAAATGCATATAGTATACCAGGATTTTGACCTTCTGTACTGCCATAATAGCTGAGTTAATACTGGTCATTAGCTCTCCAAGTGCCAATTGTATTGTCATTCTTTGTATGTAATATCCTGCTTAATTACAATAGCATTAAGGTGTTAAGTTACCAGAAAAATGAAAAAAAAAAAAAACTTCAATGGATCTCTAAAGCTCTCTAGGCAAGAACATATTCTGAAATTAGAGCAGTAAGCTTTATATTTAGTAGCACTTGCTTAAAGCCAAATTTTGTGCTCCAATTTTTAGTATTGTTGAGAATTTAGCTTAAGGACTGGAAGAACATCTAGGGATGTGCTAGAGGGTTGAAGTGGTATGAGAAATAAGTAATTCAACTTGTAGGTGAAACAACTTTGCATTATATCATTAATACATTTAAGCAATTTTTTTCAATGGGTTTCACTGTTTATTATGGGTAATTCTTCACAAATCAGGGGAAAAAATTATTTCAAGCTATTACATTGGAAAAGTTCTACAGTGGGAGAGAAATCTAAGAACTCAGGCTAAACAACTGGCATTCAGGGACGGCATTAATTTAAAATAAAAGAAAATAAATATTCAAAAAGCAATGTATGAGGAACTTGAACTTTGACTGCACATTCATCTGTCTTTTGGTCAGTCTTACCAAACAATATCTTGTGAGAATATATTTTATTATAACTAAGTTTAAGAAAACAAAAAAAATCACCTTTGATTTCAACTCAAAAGCTACAACTAGAAAGTATCAAATACATAGCAGGCATTTGAAATAGGGAAAAACTAATATGAGTGCCATTTTCAGAAGAATTTGGAGCTATATATGAATGTTGCATGAATTTGAACTGCTAAATTCTTGAAAATGAAAACAATGAAAGATATTGTGCTTGCCAATTACAGCTGTAAGTAGGTGCTGCTGCAACATTCACAGCTAATGTGTAAAATGAATTGCCATAGAGTTCAATGGTGGTAGAGTTTTCTAGAAGCCTGTAAGCTTTAAAATAAATTGCTCTTCATCTGCAGATCGCCATAAGATTCTGCAGACTTCTGCTGATCTGTCTGTACTGGCAGGGTCCCTGTGTGAAACCACCACATTTGCTGAAGGAATCCCTTCTGCTTGCATTATGTTTTACATCTTAAGTTGTACAAAATAAGTCAGTGAAAACCAAATCTACTTACGGGATTTGTAAAGAGCGCATAACTGATGATTGTTACAGTAGCAAAAACTTGTGATAAGTTATCCCTGTGAGCAGAGCTTTACTGAACAGACCAGTGTCTTTGCTCTACCCAGATCATATTTATTTTTGTTTGTAAATAGATGTGTAGAAACACAACTGAATTTTTATTATCTGTCAATATGTTTTAAAGATGAAACATTACAGGTTTTTTTTCTATAAATTATCTTTCTAGAAAGATAATTAGTAAGTTTAGAACACAGGACTGCTCTAGGGCACTGAAATATTGTTAAGGTAGGTTGATTTAGTGAGAAGTAAAAAGGAGTGCAAACAATCTCAAGGAAGTATATAGAGTTGAGAAATCCAAAAGCCTGAGGCAGTGCCTAAAGGTGAATGTCTCTGTGGGCCAGAAACAAATGAAGTCTACTGATACCTTGCTGAAAGCTGTCACTTCCTGGAGTCCATTAGTTGCTTGGAGTTCCCTTAAAAGTTCTGTGGTTATTCAATACAAGATTCATGCAAGTTCTCTGTCAAGCAAAAGATACAGTTAATGGTTATAAGTTCCTATTTTGAACTACCTCCAGTACAACAGCACTCAAAAACAGCACAGGTAGTATAGTGAGTAAAATAGAAGAGGAAAGACAGTTCTCAAGAGGGACTTTTGTATGATAAAAATACAAATCAAGAGTGGTTTATACCTAAAAAGCACAAGTTTCTCTGCACATTTCTGTCTTATATGCATTCCTTACAAGCAATATGTCTTCTTGCTTCATCACTATATACTAGCATGATGATTCATGCCTTCTAAAAGAGAGTAATTTTTCTTTGATGGATATTAAATTTAATGCAGCTAGGCATGCATCACTATTTAGATTAAGCTGTAAAAAATTAATACCCCCTCTCCTCTGAATGTCAGAGGTCATATATTTTCTAAGAATATCTGCAAGTCAGTGTTATTCACAAAGGATTGAGAACCCAATCAATGTATAGTTGTCCTATAAGCTAGCAATGTTTTTATCTGCTGTACGGAAATGTGCAGGCCACATTTGAAACATGTTCTCAGAATTCCAATTTAAGATCTCCAGTGGCTTATATTCTGGTTTCAGGTGCATTGTTCAGATCAATATTTTAAAAGTATGGTGCTACCTTATAAGGATGTTTGGTGACCATGCCTGTCATCACAGCGTGAAGGTACTTACATATTTTTTCTGTGTTCTAGCGTGGTATTCTTTGGCACAAAATACACCAAAGAGTATTTGTCAGTTCAGCAAATGACTCAAAAGTCATTCTTCTCAAGACAATCCTATAGTTTCTGGTGCCTGAATCAATTTTCTTCTTTGAGGATTTTTCTGTTTATATGATTTTTAAAAATTTCAATATTGTTTCAGCTTCACTAGTAAAACTGGTGACTAGTGCTATGAATGACATGAAGCTAGGGTTAACTGATGTGATAGAAAGTAGAAGAGAGGGGTTTTAACTTGCTTGGCCTGAGAAAATCTAGAAATTAAGACTAACACCCTCAGATGCAGCACCCTGACTAGCTGAATACTCTGTGTAAAATTGCCTTCTCTATTCCTAAGCATATAAAGAATTCAAAGAATTTTTTATATGCATCCAAACTGTACTTAGGAATAGTAGTCTACATTCAACTCTTCCTTATTTGCCTGAAATCTGCCTACCCTGGGTATACAAGTATTCAAGGATATTTTTTTAGGATACTAAACTTCTGTTTCCAGAATTATGACTGTCATCTATTGATAACACTGTAGAGACAGAAACCTGTATGTGTCAGGCCTTAAAGAAGTTACATTTGGAATTAATATTTAGCTTTTAATATGAAGTGGCAGATTAATCACTTCTGGATTTTGTGTGTGTGCTTCTGAAACAATTGATAGCAGACACAGATGAACACAAGATTAAAGATAAATTATACTGAGTTTCTCATTTGACCTTTGTTTTTTGTTCCTGTTGGGTCCTGATATTAATGTTGGGCTTGGGGTTTAACAGGGTATGAATCTCAGTGTCTTGACTATCTTTCATAAATTCTGAAGTATCTATATAATGGTGTACAATGTAGAAAGAGATTTATACCCCTAGATAACCCCAGCTGCCCCAATGGCACAGCTGCATACAGTCACCTACAGTGTTTTATGCAGAGCTTCCTTGCTTGCAAGTACAGGTGTAAGGCACAAACTGTGTGTCTGTATGTCTGAAGTAGTGAATTTCAGCAACCTTCAATTTCCATTTAGGAGTGAGAGGTGAGGAGGGTTTAAGGGCTCCCACCCCTCAAAGACCATGCGTTGTTCAACAGAAGCAGAATTGACTGATATTACTAATTGGTCTTTGTGAGCATATGTGCGTATTTGTGTGTGGAAAGTTGGCTTCTGATTTCCTGAAATTCTTCTTCTTCATAGAGAAACATAAATATGTGGAAAGAAAGAAACCACATCCCCCCACTGCTCTGGGAGAAGACTTCATATCAACCTTCTGGTACCTGGCTTACAAGGAAGCCAGAGAGGGACTCCTTCAGGAACTGTAGTGATTGGACAGGAGGGAAGGGCTTGAAACTGAGAATAAGTTTAGAAATAGATGTTAGGAAGAAATTGTTTACTGTAAGGGTGTCTAGTGAGAGGTGTCCCTGCCTATGGCAAAGGGGTTGGAACTAGATGTTCTTTAAGGTCCCTTCCAACCCAAACCATTCCATGACTTTATGATTTTTTTTCCCTGTAAATTGCTACTAATGACTTGCCTCTCTTTGGCTGTCACGTATTTAATGTGTGACAGAGAAAGTGAGTTATCACAGGGGTGTGGGGCAGTAAGCAAGCTCCCTGCACTGAGTTGTTCACATTGTAAATCTCGCATTTGGACATCTGTTTAAATTATCCCCTGATATAGACCTTGGCAACAGGGAGCTGAGAAACACAGATTGTGAAGAAATTCACTCTGTTCTGCTGCTTTTCTTTTGCAACTTCACTTGTTAACTGTGACTTTGTTTATGAGCTGCAACAGGATGTGGGATTGAGTGCTGTGCTGTGTGGTGATAGGAAGCACAAAGGTCTGAAATTTTCATTAAAATTTCTAGGCTGTAAATCCTTCTGTTGAGTCAGCATTAACTCAAAGTGTGATTGGATTCCCTAAATGAATCTTTCATACTCTCGCACTGAATGTGGAAGTAGCCTCCTTAATTAAGCAATGGCTGTAGAAATGCTCTGTGGTTGAGACATCACATATAAATGGGCTACTCATGCCTTCTGAAGCACAGTGGAATTAATCAAATGCGCCCTGCTACCCTTGGGGACAGGGATAGCCTATTTCCATAAGGTCTTTAATTTGTGTTAGCAACTAGTGGGACCAAAACCCAACCACCCAATTCACTGATTCCAATTCACAAACCATAGTCAGAATGAAAGATTTAGAAAAAAATGTAAAGATTATGATGACGATGATGATGATGATAATAATAATAATAATAATAATAATAACAATAATAATATCACCACCAAGAACTCCCTGGCTCCAATTTTTATTAGAGAGTGGCTAAGGAATGTAGACCAAGATAGGACCAAGATCACTAAATTAATATTTAGATTCAAAATAAGTAGTCCAATTTCAACAATGGAATAGGGAATCAAAGGTGGAAAACCAGGCACTAACATAGAGAAACACAGGAAAGAAAACACCGAGATCAGCCTGTTGGAGGAGAAAAAACCCAAACCAAGCCAAATGTTCTGTACTATTCCCACTTATTTGACTTGTTACGAAAATTACTCAGATGTAATATCTATCAGTACAGTAAATTGCAATTAAGAAAATATCCCAGTTGAAAAAATATTAACATCATGTCAATCTGATTTAGATTTGTTTCATTATACCAAATACCATGGTAAATTCAGTCATTGACCTACATGCTCCTTAACAAATCCTCCATTGCAAAGAATTTACTGGTAGTGCATTAAGTTCTGCAAGGACTGTCTTCAAATGATTAATTTGGCTTCATAGTGTGTTATGTAGAATTGGTGAATTAGCAGAAATTTAATATTAATTTAGATCGCAGATTAAATATTATACTTGATCATGGCTGTAAACAATGAATGCTAGGATTACTTCCAAGAGCTGAAAAACAATTATAGAACAGCTATTGCAGAATATTTTAAATGGTGAGGCAGGGAAGGACCAAGAACAAGAGTGGGGTAAATGACTCTTTTCTTGATTATTTGTGTGTGATTATCTTGAGTAATATGCATTTACATAAAATTAATTCTAAAATTTAGAATATAACATTAGTTGCACAAAATATGTAAAAGTTTTAGATTGCTTATGAATGACTGTAAATAACAAACCAAGCTAATCTAGACAGGAAATGTCATTTGATTATTTAACCTCTTGTCTACTCTTCTGCTTGTTATTTTAATACTAAAACTTTCAGTCTGCAGTTTTGGAAAGTCTTGTCTTTCTCAGGATTTTTGTGTGGCTTTTAGTTTGGTTTTTTGGGTTTTTTTTCAGTAGTTGAAATATTTTGAAAGAGTTCTCTAAAATCATTTATCTCTACTGCCTATTTCTCTTAAGCCTGCAATTTTATTCACAATCACTTACACGTAATTTACAAATAAAGTGGTAACACTGGGCTAAATTAACTCTCAGTATAATATAAAGTCTTTAAGAGATGTGTATTAAGTACTGATTTGTTTTGCAGTATATTTTTAAACAAGATTACAGAAGCTTATATACGCTTAAAAAGATATGTTTTCCCTAGATTCATGTTGTAATCTTTTTTTTAAATTCCAGGAGATAAACCAATAAAGTATGAAAAAGCATTCCCCATAGTGCCTATTCAAATACTAATTTTTTATTATATTAAGATATTGTCTTGCTTATGAAGGAATTGGGGAATCATTGTCAGGCCAGAAGTGAATCCTTTGCAGAAGTGGTATCTCTGAATATCTCCGGGGAAGATATCCCCTATTATCAGTGATACAGGTGGTTTAAAAAACAGATAAATAGGCATAAAATAACAATGGGATTATTTAAAAGCATATGCTTATATGAATTCCATTTATTATCCTGATGTTTTCTTTGCAGTTAATAACTACAGCTGCTGGCGATAAAAGATAAATGTTAGGGAAAAAACCTTGAAATAATTAGCTTTAGAAAAAAACCCCACTTCTAATCTTGGTAATCTGTTTACAGCAGTGTCATAACTGAGTAAGAGAAACAAATATTTTGAAGATGGGTGATTAATATTATAAAGTAGATTTGCTGTTGAAAAAAATGTGGCACGAAACTACATTCTTGAGTCAATTCTCTCAGATGATGACTGCAAAATTCTTTAGAATAATTCACAATATGTAGATACCTAAATATACCTAATAATCTGATTGCAGTTTAAGCTATTTTGTTCAAAACTACATAAATCTTGAGACATGAAGTTTGGAAATTAAAATGGAACATACACAACAAAGTGAATCACCTGGCAATGTGATAGTGATAAAAATAGATAAATTGTTATGACCAGTAGGAATTACCAAGAGTGAACATGGCACACATGATGGTGTTAAAGTACAGGTGTAACTTGAATTGACACCTGTTTAAATTTTGGAAGCATAAAAATCATGGAATAGTTTGAGTTGGAAGGGACTTTTCAGGGTCATCTAGTCCTACTCCTCCTGCAACGAGCCAGGACTTCTTCAACCATCAGATTACTCAGAGCCCTGTTCAACCTGACCTTGGATGTTTCCAGGGATGGGGCATCCACCGCTTCTCTGGGCAGCATGTTTCACCACCCTTATTGTGAAAAATGGCTTGCTTTTATCCAATCTAAATAAACCCTCCTTCAATTTAAAATCATTATCGTGTGTCCTATTACAACAGACCCTGCTAAAAAGTTTGTTCCCATCTTTCTTGTAAACTCCCTTTAAGAACTGAAAGACCATAAGGTCTCCTCGGAGTCTTTTCTTCTCCAGGCTGAATGACCACAGTTCTCTCAGCCTCTCCTCATAGAAGAGGTTTTCCAGCCCTCCGATCAAGTTCATGGCCCTCCTCTGGACCTTCCCCAGGAGGCCCATGTCCTTCTTACATTAGGGGTCCCAGAGCTGGATGCAGCACTTCGGATGGAGACTTACCAGAGCAGAGCAGAGGGGCAGAATCCCCTCCCTCAACTTGCTGGTCACACTGCTTTTGATGTATCCCAGGATATGGCTGACAAATGGGCTGCAAGTGCGCACGGCCAGCTCATGTCCAGTTTTGCATCTACCAGCTCTCGATCTGTTCATTCCCCAGCCTGTGTTGATACCAGGGGTTGCCTCCACCCAGTTACAGCGCCTGCTGCTCAGGAGATTCCCATGGGCCCACTTCTTGAGCCTGTCCAGGTCCATCTTGATAGCACCCTGTCCTTCAGGTGTGTCAATTGCACCACTCAGATTGGTGACATTTGCAAATTTGCTGAGGGTGCACTCAGTCTTTGTAATTGGTGAAGATATTAAGCAGTAGTAGTTGAAATATGGAACCCTGAGAGACACCACTTATCACTGATCTCCTTCTGGACATTGAGCCGTTGACCACTACCCTATACACGTAAACATTTAACCGATTCTTTATCCACTGAACCGTTCACCTATCAGATCTATAACTCTCCAGTTTAGAGAGAAGGATATAGACGACCATGCCAAAGGCCTTTGAGAAATCCAGACAGGTGACATCCATTGCTCTCATAAAATGAAAGTCAACGCAATAATGCATGGAAAAGAAGTCAGTGTAATGCATTAGCTGCTCTTTTTTGAAGCTTCCTTTTGCATTTTCTTAACCAGAAATCGGTATGGAACACTTTTTCAGATAGTATAGAAATTGTGGCTGAAAGGGCAGAAGTGTCCCCATCCAGGGGCTTTGCAAGTTACTTTACTCTGTAGCACCCTATAGAGGTCTAATTTTTTAAAGGTCATTGTGAACTGGTGGAGGATTAGTGATCTTCTCTGGAAAAACTGAATTTTTCTGTAAAACTTTTTGATCACCCTTACCTCTGTCTTTTGCATTTCAAAGGAGATTAATGACTGGTTTTGACCTTTGAAAATATCTTCTCATGAGACAAGTGTTGGGGTTTTTTTGGCTTTTCAATACTTTTTTTAGTATTTCTTAACAAGAGATAAAATTTTGCTCATAAAGACCTACATCTGATTGTTTCATTAGAATAAACTTGAGATGTGACTTGCTATTGAATACTTTTTTTTAGGGAAAAATGCTGTATGCTACAGAGTCCTAAATCTGAGGTATAAATGGGGCAAAAATTTTAACTGTGAGGGGATTAGTCACTGGAAAAACAGCAAAAGGAAATGAATTTCTGTCTTTAGTTAACTATGGTAAATGACTCTTTTTTTCAAAGATGCATTTCAGTTAAACAAAAGGTTTATGATCAATAATGAGATAACTTGTGGAAAGTCTCTACCCTGAATCACACAGAAAATGAGGCTAGTTTGAATACTCCTATCAGTGCTATGAATAATGTATATAAGTATCAGGAAGTTTTTACTTATGGCTTGCATACATTTCCCCTTTAATCATCTTTTATTATGTTACACAATAACCACTTTCATTATACTGAATAATATTTCTCTTATTATCAGAAGCACTAGAACTTGTCTCTACTTTTTAGTCAAAAATATTTTTCATTGGAAAAATGCTGTTTTAATATTTGGAGATATTATCAAGGTAAGAAAAATCAAAAACTTCAGTTAGACTTTAGGGGCTGTTATTTTTTATGAAATAAACCTGATTTCTGGAGTTTCTTTCCTCCTTTTTAAGAGTAAAAGGAAATTTTAATTCTAGTCCTATTTTATGTAGTGCTGAAATCTGAATGCTGCCTATTATCCTTTCTATTGCATTCTTGAAATGTACAGGTTTCTAATTGCTTAAATATGAATCAATATGGTAATTTGATCATATCTTGCAGTGAAGAATCTAGAACTGCAGCTTTCATTTCTAAAGGGACTTTTCCTACCCATCTATATCCAAGGAAAAACTTTAGAGTTCAAACCAAGATGGTGGAAATTGGGAATTTTCATTCTATGAGACATTTTGTAGTCTTTGACTTTTTCCTTATCCCTTTCACAGGGGGTCAAAGATACCTGAGTGTTCCTCTGATTGAGCTGTGATTTTTAGGGATTCCAGCTCTCTCTACTGGTTTGAGAAGAATTGAATGCTTTAGCTTCATAGCGTGAATAAATCCTTAACATACACAGGCCACAAGAGATCCAGTTAAGTCTGAGAGTTATGATTTTCAGTCTTCCTGCTGCAGAGATGAGGACCAAGCCCCAACTAGAGACTGAACTTCCAGGATTTCCTGGCAATCCCTACACAGGCCTCATTTAGATGGACTAATATGAGAACTGTAATGAGTCCATCAGGTACACTGACTGAAAATGACAGAGTAGCTGAAGAGAAATTTACTAAAAGTAACGTTTGCGAAAACATCTCAACATTTAAGTATTTTCCCATATCTCTGTATTTAATCAGAAAATTCAGGCCTCCTGATATTTTCAAATATATATTTGTAAGTTTATATGGGGGAGTCATGCCTTATTTGTTATTCTTATCAATCCTAGTCAATCTACTTTCAAATTTTGAAATAGAGCAGGACACATTTGAGAGCACAAGTACGAGCAGATGAACACACAAAAGGAAAAATACTCGTACACACAAATATATACAATATATGTACACTCACATATATATGTCTAAAACACGAATATAAGGAAAAACAAAATTGCAGAGCTAGACATAGGAGGATATGGGTAAATTTAAGGTACAGATAGAGACAGGTTCACAAGTTTGCTGTTAATTGAACGTAGAAAGATAATTGAGGCCAGTGAATGTACTGAAGACACATGCATCTTTTGCATCTAGGCCAGTATCTTGCGTCTAGTATACAGGTTGAAATAAAGATATTCTCATGGCTGAAAAAAAGTTTGAACCTCAGCTGAGATTTAGTTATTGTGTTGGTTATGCAACCTCATTCTTGCTCAGAATTAATTTTGAGAGGTTTTTAAATAACCTTACTTGATCTTTCAACATGTAGTCCAGATACAGCCAAATCTAGACTGAAAAAGCTCCTACCCTAAGGATGCACATACAGCCTTTTTTTTTGTGTGTGTCGCAAGTTCTTCCTTTTGGGTTCATTTTACACATGATTATTTAATCACCCATTTCTATCTAGTCATATTAGCAGATGGGAGAAAAGAAGTTACTGAGCTGGAGGGTGTGCAGCTGAGCCAGTGGGTGAATGTCTGTTATTGAATCAATTTCATCTATAGCTTAGGACCTTTTTTTTAGAAATTTATATTTAGTAGATTTCAAGAATTAATGATCATTCGAACATGTGTCAAAATTTGTTTTGTTTGCGTTCCTATGTTAACTGAGACCCACTGAAACACTGTTCCTCTTTCCCCTCCATTAAAAGACTATGAAACAAACATCTTCTGCAGGTAAGTGGAAGATAGCTGCAAAATCTAACAGATGTTTTACTCTGAGAAGATAGAGTTTTCATTTTAATGATTGGCAGAAATCCATGTTTAAAAGTCAAGTAATTTGTCAAAATTTTACTATCTGCAGAATGAAGAGAGAAAATTAAAATTGTTAGTTGACTCAGACTAAGTTTCAACAAGTATAATTTCTTTCAAATCGTCTGGTCAGAAATTGCTATGTGATGCAAATAGGCATCTCCAGAATGAGCACTGATGATCACCTTCCACAATAAAAGCATTCTTTAAAAAATATACTTGAAGAATTAGTTATGGGGTCAGTTTTTTTCAAATTTTAACCAGTGTAGAAGAAATTATTTTCAAACAGAGAAAATGTTTACTTTTTTTTAATTTGGCTATTCCCTGTGTCGTTGACCCTTTGTTTTGAGAAGCACATTTTGAAATATTAAAATAATTAATACTGAAAGGTCACGTGTATTCTTTTGGATACTAACTGATTCTGAATAAACTCATCATTCTTTCTGAATATAATATTATGCAAATTTTAAATTTCCATAAATGTAATTAATGAGAATGATTAGACAGATAAAAAGTACTTTTAAACTCGTTTTAATCTACACGAGAACTAATTATTTTCAGCTTTTATCTATGCCACTCTCCTGTGGTCATTAGTCTTGACTCAATCTCTCTACAAGCACACCATTTAGATACACTGTTATCACTTCACTTGCAATTGGAAAGGCCAGTGAATTTCTCTCTGCTGCAAATTAAAAAATAAATAAAATGCAGTAGTACATACTTCCCCTAACAGGCAGAGTTAGCCTGTCTCTGTGATATTTCAAAGGATCTCAAGGAATGTGTGAACCTTGGTATTTAATAATACATGCAGTTCCTAATAGAAGAAAAAAAAAAAAAAGAGATACTGTTTTACTTTCTCAGGTCCTGGTGGTTGTGGAGCAATACATCTGCTCTTATTCCATTTGTCTCAGCATATCTTCAAACACTCAATGTTAATTATCAGTGAATGATTTTGCCTAAAACCCTTTTAAACCTAAGAAGGTTTCCTCCTTCTTACTGAAACACTTTTTCCCTTTTCTACTTTCTTATATGCCATATATATTTTTCTGTCCTCCTATGCTAAGGAAGAGAAAGGAGACTCACTAAATTGATTTTACAGTTATTTTGTCATTACAAACATGAGGTAGTCAGACTTAATTTAATAAAAATGCAAAAATATATTACTGATAGAAGCCTGTGGGAATTCCTTGTACAGAGATGAATGATCTGTACTTTTGAAATCCTCGCTGCAATTATTTGCAAAATAGGAGAAATAAAAGTAATATCCTACTTCATACCTGTACTGATCGTAGATCTGACTGCCACATTTTCATACACATAACTCTTACCGTGTGGATTGTCTGTCAATTTTAAAGGTAATTTCTTTGTGTGACCAAGCATATGACGCAGAATCTGCAGACTATTCTATAAGCATCTTACAAGTGGGGACTTTCACTCCTGCTCTAAGATCTTACTTTCTTTTATATGCTAGAAGTTGTTTTTGCTGCCAGCACCTTCCACTTAATATCATGTTCAATAGACTTAATTTTGATATCCTCTCTGGAAATATTGATGCTAATGCAAGGTACTGTGAAGCTGTAGCAAGACATACAGGATAAAGCTCACGGGTATGAAAAATTAAGTTTCACCAATTTAATATTTTTATAAAACTTATTTTTTTTTTATATCCGGTTGCAATTTTGCTTTGGAAGAAAATATTTGCTCATTTTCAATACATTATGTATCACATACTTTAATCAACGCAATAATCCTGGTAAATACTAAAAACGTGTAGAGAAGTGGAAAAAATCAATAGACATGTAGTGATACTGTTCTTCTCAGATGTATCATCAGGAGAAGGCAAAGTCTTCAGCACATAGTTTGTCTTTTCATTCAGAAATCCAGTGCTGGAACTTTAGTTAAATGGGGAAAAGCTTTATGTTTTATCAAGTTATGATCTGTATTATACTAGAAAATATCAGTGGGGTATGGGTAGAAGCCAAAAGGCACATCTGGGAGTGTGTGTTGCACAGACCATCACATTGAGAGATGCCATGCATCCTGAAAGGCACATTGAGGGCTCCAGGGTGGTGCTGGTGGTGCTGGTGGAACTGCTGGTGGTGACTCATCCTGTAGGCATCAACCTGTGCTCTGCAGCACTTAGGAGCTTGGCTGCTCGTTTTGCAGGCAGCATCCAGCGCTACCCATCGTGTCCTGTCTGCCACAGCCCCCCGGGGAGAGGCCAGGTGAGGCAAGGCAGGGTGCTGTAGTGGCAAATCCCACAGGGCCATGAAGTGGATCTGGTGGTGCTGGGGAGAAGGAGGGTGCAGCAGGGGCCTGTGTTCTCCAGGAGCAGCAGTTACAATGAGCTCTGGGACAAGGGACAGGATGAGCTGTATCTAGAAGCCACTAAGGCAAGCAAAACCTTTGGGGAGAAGGCATGTAAAAACAAAGATTTTAAATTAGAGTCCTCCTTTTAGGATTATATTATACAGTAAGACTTTTGCATGAATAATGTCTAATTCAGAGTAGTTGAAAATGCTTTCATAATCTGATGTCAAGTTGGTGAGTCCTCGCTTGGTTGTACATAATGCTGCCACTGCCACTATCTCCTGTTTTGAGTTAATTTCTTAAGTTTTGTCAATTTGTGTTCTTTAACTTGAACAGGCAGCAGATGTCAGAGCTCAAGTAGCAACATCAAGGTCTGATTCAGCCTTTTTCCACCTGAGCCCTGAAAGTCATCAGATATCAAAGTGTTGATGTGCAAGGGTTGCAGAGCACATATGAGCAATGGTTTCAAGTGCAAGAAAAGGCCGATGAGTGCAGGAGGTCAATAATGGGACATCACGCACGACCAATATGATCAAGTGAAGCTGTTTATTTCAAAGCACAGTGTCCTATTGTAGCTTTTTTGCTCAAAGCTTACCTACCCATAGTCACGTACACACATTTCTCACATATCCTAAATAATAACAATATTACTAATCACTCAAACTTGCCCATGGAGTGTCTTCTTTGTACCTCTGGGAGTTGTTTCTCTTCTTGGCATACTTCCCTTTCTCTGACCTTGGCAATAATATACTGTTTGGAACACCAGGGCTACTTGCCAGAGGATGCTGGATGGCTCACATGCCCTCTATCCTTGAGAAATTCCTCAACAAATGAGGACATCCCTGAGATGTGAGAAACCAGCTGAACAAAGACAAACCAAAACCCAGCAGATTGGAAAAGGAAGTGGAACAACTGAAAAAGCCCTCTAGGAAAAGACATTTATTTTAAATATATATCAGAGATAGGTCACATCAGGCTCAGAGGTAGGCAAAGGAGCAGCATGCTCTACACCTTGAGAAAGCTTAAGGGAGAAAGGATGTCATCAAGAAAGCCAAAGGGCTGCAGCAACAACTGGCCTAGCTCCATCGTGAATCCTTTGAGGAGAATGCCCCACACTGAACCCTAACTCAGGGTTCACAAAATTCCCTGGTTTTCTAATTTTGTCAATGTCACATTGGCAGATTAACCTTGATGAATGATGCTTTACATTCATCTAAGTCATTTTCATCCACTCTTGGAAAGACGTGACAATATGGAAGTTTATTTTTTTCTGTAAAAACCTTGTTCAGTGATAAGCATTCTAATACGTAGAAGGGACTAGGATGAAATGACTACAGGAATAATTGCATATATCTCTATTACTAAAAAAAAATATTATTACTGTCATGAGTAGGATTTGGAGTTTCAAATCTTATGAGAGAAGCCCTCCTGTTGAGTCACAACGTGCAAAAAGGATCCCCTTGTGTTCTAAAATCCTCAGGCTGGATCCAAACTTAGTCTAAGACTGTCAACAGTTTAAGCAGCTTTGTCCTGGAGGATTAAAGATAGCAAATCAGATCTATTTACAGAAAATGAATTATAGAAAGTGAATTATCTATTATGACAAATCCTTAGAAAAAAGATCTTAATCAGAACTATTTACTATGCAGTATAAAAACTAAAACTACTAGTAGTGTACAGTATACAATAGTGCATTATATCTAAGCAATTTTATTAAAGCTAGCAAAAAACCCCAATTCTTAAGAAGAGATTGATGTAACTCACCATATCAACACTCATGGGTAGATCTCTTTTACTCAACCTCCAGGAGTATCCTTGAAGGGACATCCCCACTTCAAGGGAGGAAACTTCACACACACTCCAAGAAGGAATATGTTAGAACCTAACTGTATGAGTGGACTGGACTTTTATAGTGTAAATTATTGACTGCCAGTCACATGTCTCTGCTTGCCTCACAATCATGATGTTGATTTGGGATTGTTGAGCTTGAATGGTTTGAGCATAATTCAACACCAAAAGCAGCAAGGGCCCCCTCAATCCGCTACTGACAGCCTTGCAAACGCAGCATTTGTTTGAGCTGTCTGATACGTTACAGGGCAGAGCCTCCTGCTACAATTACAGACTGCATGTTTAAAGTAAATTATCACCTATAAACAGGAGTAAGCAAAGAATCGAAACAAGAAAAGTCTGTTTGCAGTTAACTTATAATGCTGCTGACATTTTCTAAAGATATATTGTTTTAAATTTTTGCAGCTTTATTATTCCTCATTTATTACAGTGAGAATTTAAGCTTCTGACATATGCAGCTTCTTGGCTTTTCACCAGAGAAAAATTGTTTCTAGTTGAAACAATCAACCATACTGAATCTAATGTACCTTGAGAGTTAGTTATGAAAGTCGGTGATTTAAAGGCCATTCAGCTGTAAGATGATGGTTTCTATGGTGGGATGACAGAAGCATTGATACAGAAATCACTGAGATGGAGCAGAGGAAATATGTGCATATACAAAAACATTTCAAACACTACTGGCCATGCATGATTTTTTTTTTTTTCTCCTACTGTTCAACTGATGTGCATTGTTTTGAGCTCAAATATCATGCTATAGGACATACAAGCAGATTCTGTACTTAAGCTAGAAAATGTTCTGAAGAATTTTCAAGATTGTAGTGTTGAATTTTTTTTTAATAGATAGAAAAGATAATGTTATAATCCACTCTAATAATGTTATGATTCCACTTCTGACACCAATTTAATGTTAAGATCCATTGGAATAATGTTATGATGCACTGGAATAATGTTAGGATCCCACTTCTGAAATAATGCCAGTGGCCAGTTATTAAAAGATGCCTCTGCCTGAACTAAGGTGCAAATGAGACCATATGCCAAAGTCAATAGCATAGATTTTATTTAATAGTAAATGTGAGTTAGAGAGAGAGTGGGGAGGGGAAAGAGAAAGGGTAAGAGAGACAGAGACAGATTAAATAGAAAGATTGTCACCACCATGTGTTTCTGTGGCATCTGCCTCATCTTGCTGTTGCTTCGTCTGCACTTTTCCCACAGTCTGCACAGTGAAGTCTTGTCCAGTGAGCTAATTCCAAACCTTTCACCTCCTTGTAGGCCAGAAATTAACACCTTCTTGTCTGCCATCTGTGCATGTTGTGGTATCTTATGGGGACAGTGTTTTGAGACGTTTTTACTGTGTTCTTTAAGTCCTGACAGACAAAACCAAGGAAATATTTCTTTAAGGAGAGAAGAATATGGCTCCTGGGTAGCAGTAACCAGTTGGTCTACCTTTTTTCAGAGGGACTCTACTTTGTGTGTATTCACTCATTATCTTTTCTCATTCATTTCTAAAGTGAGCAAGAATAAAGAACAGCCACCCATATACTTCCAATAAAAGAAAACAGGGAGAAATCTGAATTTTTTTAAAAGTTGTTTCCAGAATATCTTAAAAAAGAGTGTCTTTCCTTTGGGACTGTGTTTACACAGTTTTACTAATATTGCCCTTTGAATTTAATTGTTACTTAGAGATGCTTGATGGTAATTCTGAATATTATGACATTATTGGACATTTAGGATTTTCAGTAAAAAATTACACTCTACCTAATTGGAATGCTCTTCATTAGGATTCATTAATGATGATTTCTTCCTGCAAATCTGCTGAAGCTTAACTAGACTTAAAGAGTAACTGACATTTAAAAGTAGCTATAATTTGATTTATTTCAGTTTTGACAGATAAGTTAATGGTACTTATGTTCCTTTTGTGTACATTAGTCTCAGAAAGCTCAATTATTCCTTAGCTCTGATGAATGAAGAGATCTTAATTACTGCTTCAGTGACATTCCTTCCTAAACCCTCTTTCTCTGCTTTAAAGGTTTAAGGACAAGAAGTAGTTGAAAACATTGTGTACTTCTTTTTGTGTTCCTATGGATCATCAACATTTTTGAAGCTTTCCTATATTTGACATATTTTTTTTTGCATTTTATTTTAATTTAAACTCATATCCTAATGAGAACATCTGATTTAACTGAAATAGGAACAGTACTGTAAGGAGCATTGTTCACCTCTTAATTAACCCCAGCGGGTCTATGTGCTATGAACTATAGTGCAAGTCCTACCAGTATGATGCTTTATTTTTGTTTTATCAAACCTGTTCACAGCGGTGTGAATTTGCAAATTCAACAGAGTTTTAAATGTGGGAAGAGTTTCAGAAACAGCTCTGAACTAGAACTATGTACACCTCTTTTAGGATTTCAAAACTATTCTAAAGAACTGTATGGACTTGTTTATATTCAAATAATAGAATTATTTTTATTTTTATATTTATTGTTTTATTTTTGCTTCTTTTACAAGCTAGTTCAGAAATAAATAATATTTATTTATTTATTATTGAAGAAAATGTGGCTAAAGAGAACTTCTCTTAAAGCTATGTTGCTGATAGTGCAAATTTTTCCACTGCTAGGCATACATGTTATCTGCAAATAAGTTGGCAGGAAATATTTTAACATATTCTGATATTTAAGCTTCTTACTGAACTGAGATGATCTGAAAGAATATCATTACTAAACAAAATTAATATTTTCACTCCAGATATTTCACTCCAGATTCCCATATTTTGATTTGACTTGAATGTAAAAACTATATTTACTGCTATATTGTTTAGGAAGTGTTCTTCAGATTTAAATTTGCCTTAATGGCTTCATAAAAATATTGTCTTGTATTCCCACTATCAGCTAAGCTCTGCTAATAAAGACAGGAAAAAAAATAATCAGAAATGTTATGCTTTCTTTTTCCTGGCACAGTTCAGACAATAGATAGTACTGTGTAAGACACAGAAAAGACTTTTAGGGAAAAAGAAGTATGTTCTGCCAAACAAATCACAGTGAGCACTTTAAGAAAATTTAACAAGTAGGTAGAATAAATATGGTGCTGTATGATACATATTTTATGAGACTGTAGGCCCTTACATATTTTTTCATAAATTTTTAAACCTGTGCAATTTTCCACTCCAATAATTTAAAATGAAAAATGTTTTACCTTTAAAGAAAATTAGTTAAAGGAATGCAAACCACTGTATGAACAAAGAAACTTTGCTTAAGACAAAGAAAATAGATTTTTTAAAATGAAAAGCCAATTTTTATAATTTTGCTAAATACTTGAACTAGAGAAATACATAAGTAATTCAAAAGTGCAAATTGCCTTGGGTGATGTTTTAAAAAATGATCCCCCTTGGTTGCAAAACAGATTTATGTAGGAGTCCTGAAATTAGTGTCGTAAGTACAACAGAGCACATGAAGATTTTCACTGACCAAACATAATAGAATTCAGGTTTTGCTCTGAAAAACAGAAATAAATGTTTGACTGGTGTCCTCCAGTAATGTGAAGGAGTTTTATTTGTTTCTAACTTCCAGTACTCATCCTGGAAATCATTTGTGATGGTACTGTCTTTGAAAAAGCACATTCTATTTATTCAGAATAAATTCAGACCTGTGGCAGAAGTGGAACAATATCAACGATTTACTCATGAAGAAGTTTTTATAATAAGTCTATTCTCTATGACATAAAGATACTATCAGATTGATCATGCTACTGAATAATCTCAGGACCCTATTAACTGCAAAATGAGAAATCAAAATTATTTCTAACTTTAGCATGAATTTTCAAAGTTTTGACTCCTGAAAGAAAACCAAAGCTAAATATTTGTCTTCTTCTTGCAAGACTAAATTTACAGTTTCTAGCAACTATATTCTGTCCCTTCTGGGACAAAATGACAAATGTTACTAGTTGTTCAGAAACATATGTCGAAAGATTACCTTATCTTTGAAAGGAACTGTGATTAAATACTTTTTACTTGTATATAAATAACAAGGGAGAATAAAAGCATCTTGTCAGAACATTCAGTCTTAAGGACATTGTAGAAGAGTGACTCACAAACAGTCACTGAAGATGCCTGGGATGTTTTTAAATGGTCATGTGTGCATCAGAGGTTTAATAGGTTGTAGATTTTCTAAGGTCTAATATAAAGTTGCACACTGCACTCAGTCAAGAAACTTGATTTTTCAGACACGCCCCACAAAGTGTGACAGGCCCACATCAAATTCCTTTTCTGCACTGTGGTTTAAAATAAGAAAACCTTGGGAACTACTGCTTGAATACAAGTAATAAAATATAAAATATAACTTAATCGTAAAATATGAAATATTGTTGCTGAGATAGAAAGAAACTCTGTGTGCAAAGAGTTGGCTATGAAAATTCATCAATGGTAGATTAATAAAGTAACATGTGAACTGATACAGTGGTGAAAGCACAGTTGATTGTTATGGAATATTTGCTTATCTTTTAAAACTAGCCATCGGTATCAAAATATAAACAGTATATAATAGAATAATAAAGTTGAGGGAGCAGGAAAAATATTCAAGAGGAAATAATGATTGTTTCAAGATTGTGAGATACTTAAATCTGAAAGTTGTTTTTTCTTTGTTATTTATGCTCTCACAGTGTTAAGGAGTTCTTGCTGTTGATGGAGGCCTTTCATGTCTACGAGTATGGAAGTGGAGCTTCATAGAGTTTGCAATCTTAAGCATTTTTAAAGTGGTGGTGTGTGAAAATATAGAGTCTAGAGGACATGGGACGAATCAGTAGAGGTTAGCAATGTAAATAATTGTCAGTACAATGGAGACTAAGCTTTTGTAAGTGTTACAAAACTGAATATCTAAGTAGAATTAAAGGAGAATAATTGGTTATAGCAGTATGAGAGAAAGCACAGAAGTATTTGTTAGAAAATTTAGAATCATAAAGTAATTTAGGTTGGAGGGAGTATTATGGTGGCTGTTAGTCCAACCCCCTGCTCAAATTAGTAACTGGCAGCTTCTAGAAGTTAAGGAAATTTTGAAAGAATTTTGGACTGAATTAAAAGGTGTTGCTTGTCATTACAATTGGCTCCTTTCAGAGTAAAGACCATAACCTATATTCAGTGTAAAAAAAATTATGCAAGCTGGTGAAGAGATGTAAAGGAATAGGTACAGGACCAAGCCAACTAGAAAATGATGGGTACTGAAGCAGTCCACTGTCAGTACCAGAAAGTGGGTGCTGTGGTTTTTGAAATATGACATGAAGCCTGGCTGAGAGTGTAGTCTGGGTAGGTGGACAGGGAGAGCCACACAGTAGTGGTACTTCACAGAAAGCTTTCAGTCAGCCATGACTGTTGAAAGCATAGCCTGGGGTTAGCAGAGTGACACTGCAAACAGTGACTGGGAAAAAATTAGAAATTGTTGAAGGGTTTGCAAGAGTATTGCTTAGTCATATTCACATTTAGCTGATGACTATACCTCTGTGAGGAGGTCTTAGAGGCAGAGAATAAGATTTCAAGTCAGAAGAGGCACTCAGATCCTCAAGTTTCTGTCCTGAAGGTGGTGTCTAAGTTGTGAAGATGGATGGGACTGTAAGAGATGCTGTGCTAACACAGGATCTAGTTACAAATTAGCAAGATTAAAATTTGCCTCTTCTTTATGTTATTCCATTCTGACATATGGTCATATAAACTCTATTTTTACAAGGCATTGAGTTCCTGTGTATTTTCACATAAAGACTTCCATGTTTTCTATGTCAGTTTTTTTTTTCCCTTGTAAAATAGGGTTTTTAGCTCTAAAATCACACCAGAATTTTTTCATCAAAGACATCAATCATAGAGTAAGATAGAGCAATAAATATCCAAGGTGCATACAGCCTACTCTTTATTAAATTCAAACAATTCTTTTGAGTTTTATTTTAAATTTCTATTGCTCAATACTCACTACTGAAGAACTGAGCATTCTCGCTAAGCGCCACAATTTAAATAAGAAACAAACAAAGAGGTGTCTTGGAAGATCTTCTAACAGATATTAAAGCAGACTCAAAATTGAAAATCTGCCACACTACTTAATGTATGATTGAAAGGCATTTCGGGACTTTTCAGCCTTCTATTGATTTTTTTGGTACTTTGAAAAGTACTAAAACATTTTAAAGCCTTACTTTAGGTAACCATATATGACTCACAATATCAACAAAGATAAAAAGTTTTTAGAAGAGCAAACTATTTTTGGATGACCCGAGAATGCTGTTGGGTTCATAAAAGGAGTTGAAAGAGTACATTACACCATTTCAGCAAAATGTACATTTAAAAAAAATAGTTTTGTTGTGCCAGTGGTCTGTAAATTATGTCATTGAATGTTAGTATGCAAAAAATACATGGTAATTGAAATCTAGGCTGTTCCAGAAGGTATTTTAGTAAGTTCTAATTGTCATTGTTTACCATTTTTCATTTTTAGCATTGTTTATCTAAGGGTCCTTTACCTAAGAATTAAAATATTTTTTGGTCTTATCATCATTAGAAAATTGTCTAACTTGCTATTTTTCACAAGTGCACTGCCCTGTAGAACATCTTAAATGTATTTGTTTAATGCAAACAGAAGAGGGCAGCCTGAAAAATTAATTATTAAAATGAGTAATTTAGCTAATTACCTAATAGAATGGTCCAATGGTGCAGTCATTCACTTAGGAGAAGGAAATTACACTGACAGAAGCAAAAATTCAGTTGCCTGTTAAACAGTGGTATAAATTAATGAAAGATGAAATTTAAATGTGAAAATATGCAAAACTATTGTCTGTTTTTTTCAATACTTGCTTCTCTTCTTTGTTCACTCGTGCAATTCCTGTGTTTGTGATTTGTGTGGATTTTTGTTTGTTTCATTTTGTAGCCTTTCCACATTGAAGTAATTTGTTTGAACTGAATATTGAGAGTGAACAGTGATTTCACAAATGAAACTATTTCTCTAAATATATTTTTCTTATTGCCATCCACAGCTGGCAATTTAAGTGTACACATTAGCAGCTATCACACTGTTCTATGCAGATGCCACTTGAACTGTACTGAATTGTGGTAAACTCAGTATATTTTAAAAGTTTAAGGTAGGTATGAAAGATTTGTTCAACAATACTAACTGAAGCAGTAGGAACAAATGAGAAATAAACATTAATTTCTCTTAATGTATAGCATTGTGCTAAATTAATCTTGTGAGCATTGCTGACAAGACCTTTCATTTTCTGACCATTAGAAACTATTTTTTTCTTACACATTCTCTGTTTCCAGCTCATAATTGAAACTTCTGAAGTTTAGATGCTGTGCTGTCCAGTCAGACATATGACCAGCTGATGATGCTGTTTAAAGGCTTGCTTCATAAAATTTGCAAGTGCATGACTACACCAAAGCCATAGATTTCCTCATTCCACTATTTTCTTTTGGCAGAGGACATCAGAATTTTAATCAAGTTGTTATTATATCCATAAATGACTATAAAAAAGGAACTGGCTATGGGTTTTTCTAAGTAAAAAAAGTTTCAATTAAACTATATGCCTATATTCTTATTCTCCACTTTTTTGTCAGCTGACAGATTGAATCTGGAGATGTATTTGCAGGTGAATGATAGAGCAATAGGCATCTCTTTGTAAGGGAGTCAGTCACTGCATTTTTGCACAGGAAGTTTACTTATTAGGGTTGTAAATGTGAAAAAGATGGGGAAAAAAAGCACCGATGTCTCAACTCAATGTTTTAGAGGAGGAGGAGTTGGAAATATGAAGTCTGCTAATCTTTTCCTTCCATACTTTTGAAGTGACCTGACCTCAGTTCTGTGGTCCAAGTTTTGTTAGTCAGAAATAAAATTCACAACTTAAGTTGCTTTGAGGAATTATTGTCCTGTATTGTACTATAGCATAGAAAATAAATATTTTTCAAGTCCTTTGTCTATGGTGATTTTAAATATTATCTTGTTTTGTGACACCTGTACTTATTAACCTCTTTAATGCAATGTTGTTGTTTTTGAGATACCAGAGTTGATATTATCAGATATCCCCATTTTCTGTTTTTACAAAGAAATATTTTAAAAGTTGTAGAGATCAATATAACATTTGGCAACTGTTCTGCATTTGAAAACACAAACAGAATTTACTTAGTGACCTGCATATGAAAGCAGAAAAACACCATCTGCAGGGTGCAAATATATTTGATCTGTTTTCCGTGGCAACAAGTTACATCAGACAGACACATGGATGCTTTATAGTCCTCAAAACGATGATAGGGAAAGTATTTGAGGAAGAAAGTTTTTTAAAATTAGGATTTTGCTGAATCGGAACATGGAGTTGTTATTGTTTGTAACTTCCAGTAAATATTGTCTTGGTTTGCTCTTTACTTAATAAACAAGACGTATCATGGTGTTCATTTATTTTTGTTGCTTATTATTACTATTATCAGTTGAGTTTTGGAATGTATCAATGACCAATTTGTGAGAAAAAAAAGTGATATTGCAGAAACAGACACACGTGGTGTACAAGGTCTTAGATGGGAGTTGTTTAGATCTCCTCCAATGCCTTCTGTCTTGAAAACACAGTACTAAAGCAATGGGTGGTAGAGACTGACTCCTGCTGATTGAGCAATTATTCAGGTATACTGTAACATTTGGTACTCAGGCTCAAGGAATAACCAATGTCATTAAACTTAGAAGGTCTCCATGAAACTCATTCCTCTCCACCTTTCAAAATCCAAGCTAAAAGCAATGCAGAAGGATGCCAATAGAAACTGCTGGATCCCAGTCAAATAGTTTACTTGGATTCCATTCAATTACAACAAAGCCTGAACTAGCCAGAAAAAATCTGCACACAGACTTTTGCTAAACACCATTATTTCAGTGTTCAGTCAGAAATTGCTTACTGAAAAATGTACCTATAAGTCTAACACATGGATCTATCTGTAAAATAGACCATAAAAAAGGAAAGAAAAAAAGCTTACTCAGAGGACTAGAAGATGAAAATTGAATATCTAAGGGGTTTTTTTGCATGCCTAATTTTGCAATTAAATTATACTTATATACATTAATAGCTCTGACATTAGTATACTGAAATTAGAAAGTGGGAAGCTCTAAGACTGGATAAATAGTCATCAGATAGAGAAAATTGATGCACAGAATGACAGTTTGCCATTATAATGTTGGGATGTATCTGGAAAAAACAGAGATAAAAAGCAGAAGCAGAAAGCAAGAAAAAAGAAGAGCTAGAAAGACAGATATTATACATATTTTATTACTCTTGAAACTGTGCAATAAATTATATCTTATTTCTTGCTACAAAGTGAAATGAAGACTGATGCATATTCTCACTGTCATTGTTTTTCTATATTAGGACAATAAATTCATACTTCAATACCAGTCTCATTCTATTAACAGTGTATTTTTCCACAGTATTTAATCTAGCAGGAAATTCACTTTAGCATCTTCTCAACATCTCCAAAGGCATCTTGTTTACAATGATTGTTCAGTAATATTTCTTTGAAAATTGTGCTTAGCTGGAACAAATAACATTTGTGTCTGATTAGAATGTCTGAGTGAATTTTCACAGTGTGACTGCAATGTAGGTGTTTGTTAAAAAACATGGAACCATCTCATGCCCAGTCTATTGACTGACTTTCTTTTTTTCTTATCTCTTAATAGGCTGTGTCACATACAGGCATTTTGATTTATGTTCTCTGATGTCATACATTTCCTTACTTCCAGATTTAGACTTTTTAATAAAAGTTAGCATCAGATGCTCTACCAAGCAGGAAAAAGGATACATTTTTGACACTTGAAAATCCGTTCTCCTATATTCAGAGCAGACTTCAGAGTATTCCTATCTTAAATAACCCTGGACGTTATTACTGCAAGCAGGGCTTGCCTGAAATATTGCAATATTTACATAATGTTTTAAATATATATATACACATTTATATAAATGTTTTATATATATATATATATACATATATAAACACTCATTATGTTTTGTAGTTTTGATTACATATCCCAGTAAATTTTTCTGGTAAAATTAAACAAAACCTATGAGATAAGAACTTATTTGCAAGCATACATGCACGTATAATACATACATAGACATAAATTATTGCTTCTCTTTGCAAATCAATAGCTTGGAATCAACATATGAATTTTCTGTCTAGCCACAGAAACATGACTTTTTTATTAAATTACTGAGTTTCATATCTATAGTCAAGTGTCTCTAAAGCAGTATTGCTCTTCAGTAAGCATTTTTCATCACACTCGATGAAATAGGTTGATTTTTGGTTATTTCGAAGTAGAGGGGATTAGATCTACCAGTGGGAATGTTCATATCTGGATACTAAAAATACAAGTGCTCTCTTTTTGCTGTGTAAGTATTAATGACAACTTTCCTTTCTGATCTCATACTTTTCAATGATTTCTTATTCCTATGAACTGCCCATGTTGCTTTGAGACTGCTAAACATAAAAATGGTTAGAAATTATTATAAATGCTATTTTTAATTCTTTCATTCCTATCTCTCATTTTTCTGTGACTAATTAAATCCTTCATTGTTGAAATGAAACAATTGTCTATGACATACTATATTTCTTTTAATACATTATGACCTCTTACTTTGTCTGGTAGAAATCCAGGTGTGCTCACTCCTAACAGGCAATATTCAAAAAGGGGAAGAAAATGTTTTTTACTAAGCATCTAATGCCAAATGCTTGGCATTAGTAGTTGGTGAGGGTCTTCATAGAGTTGTGTCTTACTGAGGTGCCAGATGCTAATGGTGGTACTTAATAAAATGTCTCACTTACTGTCTTATGAAATGAGATGCTGTTTCACTAAAATGACCTTTTTCACTATTCTTCATGAATCTCTATAATATTTTCCACCCTACCTGCTTTTCCAAAGTTTAATTCTTTCTCCTCTTCTGATGATCTACCTCTTGGTGTTGTAATTATTCTTACTTTGGGTGTTTTGCCTCACATGTTGCAGTTTAATGGAAGAAAGTCTGAGAATCTGAGTGTCTTAAGCAATTTCATGTGATCTTTTCAGGAGGAGAGGGAGTTAGTAGATATTTTCAAGTATATGTCTCTCTGTGACCTCTCTGAAACAGGTATATCACAATCAGATCTTTACTGAAACAGCTGTTGAAATCTTTTGAGTTTGAATTTACATAAAGATTATCTCTATGATTTAATCAACAAAACCCACCAAACAACAAACATTCATCCTAACAAAAAGGTAACTAGGCCAGTGTATTTTTCTAAGCTGTGAGAGAGTTAATTTTCTTCATAGTAGATGGTATGGGACTATGTTTTGGATTTATGATCAAAACAGTGTTGATAACACACCAATGTTTTAGCTCTTGCTGAGGAGTGCTTAAACAGTGTGTAGGCTGGAAATGCACAAAAAGTTTGGAGTGGACACAGCTGGCCAACTGACCCCCACTGACCAAAGGGATACTGACACCATATGACATTGCATTCAGCAATAAAAGCTGCAGGAAAGAATGAGAAAGAAGGAATAATTGAAGCTGTGGAATCTGCCTTCTCAAGTCACCATTAAGCGTGTCAGAGCCCGGCTCTCTTGGGAATAGGTGAACACGGGCCAGGTAATGTGAAGCGGTGAATGGATGCATTGTTCTGCTTTGTGCACAGGTTTTTTTTATCTCTTAAACTGTTTTCATCCACACCATGATTTTTCACACTTTTATCCTTCTGGTTCTCTCCCATCCCATGGAGGAGAGTGAGTAGTTGTGTGGGGTTTGACTGAACACTGGGGTTAACCCACAGCACCCCGGTTTCTTGCCAGCTACCTTCAGCTGGCCCTGCTGTTTGCCAGAACTCTCCTCCAGTAGGTGCAAATTGCTCACGTAAAATAAAGCTGCCATCCCTTCTTCTCCACCACCCTGTTTTGTTTGTTTGCAAGGATATTCTACTACTGTTCCATATTAAGTGTTAGAGGTCCTGACAACCATGAGGCAACGGTGAGGTGCCCTTTGTGATTACCCTTACCTGGAGACACTGAGCTGTTGGGTTGGCACTTGCTTTCTTACTCCAGGAAACAGAAATGAAAAGAGCAAAATACATAACAGCTCAGCCATTTTTTTTGTTCTCCACATATTTTTCTCCCTTGGTTCCAGTACCTCAGTTTCAGAAAAGGGAATGATTTTGCTGGGATTAGTTAGCAGGACTGTACACCGAACAGTTTAACCTGTCTCTGTGATTGCATATGTGAACGTAATATTGCAAATATTTCAGCAACTGTGCTGTAATTACATTAATATTCATTGGGTTTACCTCTAAGAGAAATGACAGCCTAACTATGGATTTATTTGAAAAACAAGATGTGAAAAAGCCATATACTTTGTTATGAATCTTCAATTAAGTTCAAAGCTGCTTTTTATAGAAGTATTTGTTTTATTACCTGTGGGAGTATATATTTCTTGGCTGTTCTCAGATGAAGCTGCCTTTGGAAGTATAAATTGCTAGTCATTAAAATATATTTCTGATTCTTATCTTTATTTTACTTCTTTTATTCTAGAATCAGTCTGTGTGCCGTGAAAGTCCTTTTTACACTTAGATTCTCATAGGTGGCTTATTTTAAAAGCTAGAGAAAAATAATTAGTATTTCTGTGGCTCAAAGCAGAAACAAAGATGTATTATTTAAAAATAACTGGGAAAATTAAAACAAACCCTCCTGACTATTCTCAATCTTTCATAGGAGGCTCCTATAATAAAACCACTATCTATCTAGGAGTCCATGATAAGCAAATAGAACAGATCTTAGTCTTTGTTTCCACATTGTTTTCTTCTCCAGGAAGATGCTTCATCTACCAACATTTCACCTGCAATTTTTTTCTGGCAATAAATGTTGTCTTTCTTTCCTCTAGGGAAATAAATAGGATTGACCTTACCCAGTTTTTTCAGCACATTTAAGAATAAACTTTTAAAGAACAGTGTATAATAAATTATTTTATAAAAATAAATTATTTTTCAAAATAAAAATAAATATCCTATATTTGCAAGGGAAGCTGCGTCATAATCACATCTATTGCCCATTCCTGGAAGAGACTTTTCTGTAGCCTGAGGAGGACAGAATTCCAGCCAGTTGCTACAACAGCCCAGATCCAGTGGAGCAATGTTGAAGCAGAAATGATACAGACAGACATTCCTCTTGTTTAAATTGCTTGTATTGCTGGATCTGGTGTATATGGCATTGGATCTAGCAGGCATGTGCAGGATTATAGCCATGTCTGTGGGATTTCCAGGCATTGGCAATTCATCAGATCCTTACTTATATGGAATTACTCTTTGCCATTTGCTTAGTCTTTAAATAATTATTTAAAAAGAGAGAAGAGAGATTATTATGGAAGAGGGCCTGTAGAAAGTTTTGGCTTCTTTACTGGCCCAATGAAGATTAGATGTAATTTAATTAACAGAATTAAACAGAAATTTAATTCCTGTTTAAATATGAAATACATGGAAGGGTGGACTGTGGATGGATTATGAGAACAGTGTCCTGCACTAAGTCTACAATATTTTGCAGTGTAAGTATGTGAGTGATTCTTTTATTTCAATATAGATTAAAAACCTAAAGAGAGTAAAGACCATAGACATGTGTTTATAATTTTAAGAAAGATAGTATACATGTAATAGTCACTTACATTACTAGAAAGATTCCTATCTGCTAGCCTTTAACAATGAACATTACAGTATTTTCAATTTTTCACTTTTTGCTCTTCTGAATTTTGCCTCTTATAAGCTGCAAGAATGTATGATAGCAAATGGATGATCATGTATTTTCTTCTCACAGATGCATCTGAGTGCAAAACAGCTGTCCATCTTTGGAGTGGATTAACTGAATGGACAGAGAAATCTAAATAATCCTGTTAATAATAGCTATGGAGAGAGTACATATATTTTAGTTTCTCTGGATTGGCTACACCTTTCAGCCCACTGAAGCTGACTGTCCATAAAGTCTTTGGCTCTGACATGCAAGTGAAAACAGAAGACTGATTTTAAGTTAAATCTGTGAGTTATGGAATCCTATTTCTTATAGCACCATCCAAAATAAAGGCAACTCTGTATTAGGTCTACTGTTCCAGTGAAAATGATATCTAAAAATAAATATGCTCACTGGCTTTTGGTTGTTTCTGAGTTCCTCTCTGCAATTGCATGTAAGAGTTGTGAAAAAAAAAAGTGACTGGAGAGGATGTTAATAAGAACCCTGGAAATTAAAACAAAAATCTATTCCTATTTATTAAATATCAGCATGTATAAACAAAAGCCAGACTTCCTTATTTGAAAATTAGAATTATCCTTCTGTGATAGATCCAGGGTTAGTTATTGCAACTGGCAGCCCAGAGACTGTCAAAAAATTTAGTCTGTTTTCACTAGTCTCTCCAGTGGTGTCCTCCTGCTTTTTAATGAAGTGTGTCAAAGTCCTTCTAAAGGTCTAATCTAACTTTCAGGGATAACAACATGAGAAAAAAATGCCTGATCTAAGAACGTGTTTAAAAAAACATGTCAACTAGATCTTAGCTGACATAGGCATATGTCTGCTGCATTTGCTCTAGTGTCCACAAACTAATAGTTAAAGATTTATAAGCACATTAATTAACAAGTACATCTTGTTTCTGTGTTTGCCAGAAAACAAAGAGAAACTTACTGTACACAAAGTAATCTCATAGCCTGACAGTATTTCTACTCACTAAACTTACTGAAATATATGCAGGCCTTATGTTCCTGTTGAAGAGGCTAGAACTTGCCCAGGTCACTTAGTTTCAAAACAAAGCAAAAAAAAGCAGTATGTTCAGGGTTTTTTCATCTCTTAAGAAATTTGGGTTAAGCCATCTGCAGAGGAACTATCATATTTCCTTTAACTGCTGCCACTGGTTACATCCAGAGAAGTAGAGTCTTTACACTGTGTTCAAACATGAGTTGGCAAAACTCCCAGTAATTCTTCTTTATGCTGGGACAGGAAAGTATATTAAATTAAAGTATATTAAATTAAAACCTACCTTGAAAATACATTCTGCAATATAGCAATGCTATCAGAGAATTGCATATCATATGCATGCAGCTCCTTCACTGAGTGAACTCTCACTGTTTCTAGGGTTGCCTTTTTTCTATTTACTAGTCTTGTTACAATGGGAAGAGAAAAAAGCAAAGGCAATGAGAAAAAAGTTTGTGAAAAGGCAAATGTTTATTACTTTTCATATTACATATTATATATTTTCTATTTCTCTCACTCTATATTCAATATCTCTCTAGACTGATTTTTTTTGGTACACAGTATTTTTCTTCCTATGTGTTTTTCTGTTATACTTGAGTGCATTAATCTTTTCTCATAGCAGATAGAAGTATAAAAGAAATAAAAAAACTACAACTACCTATGGATGTACAATCCACTTGACACAGACCCCAAGTTTTTTCTTATATTTGAAGGGAATTTCCTGGAATTGCAATTCATACCTGTTGCCTCTTGTCTTGTTGAGCACCTCTGAGAAGAGTCTGTCACCACTCCAGGCACGCCAACACAAGTCCAAAGTCAGAGAGGGCCTGAGGCCAGTGTTAGTTCAACAAATCTGTGGCCAGGTACAAACAATATTTACTGGGCTGCAAGGACTCAAACACTTTTGAAAAATCATTTCTGAAACGTCAATAGGTGTAAAAGAGGAAAATAAAAATTGTTTTGCTTTTTTTTTTACTTTCTGCTATCCTGTCTTAAAGTTACATTAATAAACCCAGTTCTCACCTAGTAATGAGGTTTGCAATAAAGTGCAAAAAAGTCTTTTACATCAGAAAGTGACACTACTTAGTGCCTGACTTTTGACCTTAGCAGAAAACTGATCAAAATGTTGTGGATATCTCAGTGATGACTCCACTTGTGTTGCCATCTTCTTGTTTTTAAGCATGTTTTATTAATTAAATCAGGCCCTTATTTCAACCTGCAAAATAAAAAGGAGAGCAGTTCTTTCCCCAGCTATGCTGTGTCATCCTTCATTTTTCTCCATTCTGTTTGAATTTTTAAGTGATAATTCCTTGTGTCTTCCCATGTTATGTTCTTACCTTTTCAGTCGTTCTTCTGTGGTTTGCAAATTTTATCTGTCTCTACCACTGTGGTAAGCACTGAAAATACTAAGTTAAACAATAAATATACTGTTTTTCTAGTTCTGAAAACTAAAAAGCCTAGGAGAAGTCCTTTGCAATTTATAGTGTTATGAGTCATTTTCCCTTGGGACCCTGTCTTACATGTTCTAAAGAATTAATGATGCTGGAAATTGAACAAAACTGTTTGGTTAAGATAATCAAGAGAGAAAACCATCCTATAGGAAGTATTTCTTTATCTCCTTGGGATTCTTTTTCAGGGCCAATGAAGTTTCTTTTTAACCTGAAGGTGGAATATCTTGCTAGATGAGGAAAGCAGGTGAGCACTGACCTCCAACAGCAGAATGTGCAATGGTGTGAAGCTTCCTTGGTACAATGAGCTAACAAAAAGCTGCTACACCTCTGGAAATGGACTAAATCAGAAGAAAAATCAATACCTACCTACCTACCTCTAAAATTGTGCCATAGGACTAATATTTTGAAAACCTTTAAAAATCAAAGGAACGTTAGCTTCTGAATGAGTCCATGGATATTTCAACCTATTATTTATTCTTTGATCCTTATTAAATACATAGTGTATATAATAAAAGCAACGGTAAGCAATACATCTTCTTACACCTTTAGAAGAATCAGCATAAGATATAAAATCAGCTAGTGGAAAGGCATGATCAGGTCAGGCACTTGGATTCTGGCTTTGTCTAATTAAATCAGAAATTGGTTCCATGGTTTTTTAGTCTCCTGTGCTGAGTAACTAAATGACTATCATATCTGTCACTGATCATGTCTCCTTAATTCTCTCTAAAGCATTCTGTCTCCTGGAACATATTTATTAAAATGTGACTCTGAAGAAAATTGGAACATTTAAATGTAAGGTACTATCACAGAAGTTTGGCTATAGCATTCACTCAGGTTTGGGGGGTAAGTTGACCATAATATTGCCTGTTTAACATAACCTTTAGACTAGTTTGACTTCTTTATTTTTTTTTTTAACATACTTTAAATTTAAATCTCAGGATATCCAAGATATGCAGCATTTCAAAGCTTTAGAGGGCTCTACCTTTGTGCCTCCTGCCATGAAACCAAGTTATTAACATAGCATTTGTTTCAAGTCATGTTTTTCTCATTCATTGCTGTTTTAAAGAGTAAAATTATTCACTGAGCAGAACTATGAAGAGAGGTGATACTGTGTATGTAGATAGTATTCTTTCTTCTGTACCTCAAACCTTGTTACTTGCCTTTAATAACCTACATCGCATTTCTTTTCATTTAATAGCCCAGAATTTCTTACTCGGAATTTCTTCTTTATGAAAAGTCATTTTTTTCTAACTTTAGATATAGGAGAAAGATTTTCTCCTTCCATATGTTTCCTCATCTTGCTGAAAAATCAGGGCTGTTTTTCTCTTGTATCAGAATGAAACTTGTTTTCTCTTGTTTTCTGCTATTTCTGGTGATAAATTTGTTTAATTCTGCAGACTTATAGGCAATATTTTGACTAGGAAGTATTTTAGGTAAATGAAGCAATTCTCTGGTAGAGCCAATACAGTTCTCTGAGAGAGCTGTATCTCTACACACATCTGCAAATCTGCTGTGTTGTTTGGGTTTTTTTACCAACAAGATGGGCAGTTTCTACTCCACCTCTACGAAGATTTTTATTTGTACAATTTCCACATCTGATATCAGAGGAATTCTCTGTGTATAACATTTTCTCCTTTGGGTGCCAGACACTGTGTGACCTTCATTGAAACTAATCTGCAGTGAAAGGGTTGCAAAAATGTAGAGAATAAATGGGGGAACAACAGCTGTGTAAGAACTGGTTGCCGAAGAGTACAAAAGAACACAGTTACTAGTGGGAAATTGTAAGGCATATTTTACTTTTATATTTAATGCCTTTTAATACAGAAAAATCTGACCAATAACTTTAAAATCCTTATGTTACATTGACATTCATCTAGTATTTGCAGGTAGGAAACAATTATTTCCCATGTGGGAAGGTACAAGTTTTCCATCTTTCTTCTTAAGGCAGAAAGTTTACAGGGAGCAGAAGATAGAGAATCGCCTCACTTTTACATCCAATTACAGAAATGAATCAATGAGAATATTTTGATGGGGCATAGATTTCATGCCTGTATACATGCTATACAGTGCCTGATTTTTTGTGGCTATTTGAGAAGACATTGGAGTTAGACATTGAATAATATTAATGTTGATAAATATATTTTAATTTTGGGGTAAAATTGCATGAAATCTTACAGCTAAAATGTCTGCTAAAAATTACAGAATGTGCAATGTATAATCAGACACTCTTGGCTTCTTTCACATTCCCAAATATTTCAAAGAAATAAGATAGACACTATTCTTTGTAAAGGAAATCTGAAGTGATGCTAGAAGGCAGAGTAACAAAGTAGCAGATTGCTGCTATCCCATGTATGGGGCAGCTTCTGCACATTTAAATCAGTCTCTGTGACTGTTTTCTTTCTCGTAGAGTTGATGTACACAGATTGGCTGAATAGGCTCTACTGAAAGGGGGACCAGATATCAAGGAAAGGGTCATATGGGGACATTTGTCTTTTATTGATATTCGAGTGGTTCAAATAATTCCAGTGTGCGTTCACATTACACTGGATCTTTTAGAGAAGTAACATTTTAATTTCAGGTCAATTTTAAGGTCTAGGGAAAGCATTTCCATTTTACATTCATCCTGAGGTATTTGATGACTACTTTTAAACTGTGCTCTATTAACCCCCCATGGTTTCAAGAGAGTCCTCTATAGTATCCACCTTGGTGTATGATAATTCATGTTTAACATTGCAAGAAGCCATTTAATGAATTGTCTCACATTTAAGTATTCAAATGTTCATCATCTTTATTTAGAATATTATTGGGATTATTAGTAATTTTATTAGGGGAAAATATATGAGGACTCAAAAAAAAGACGAATGCAAATTTCTTGTGTTACATATATATACAATTTTTTTTCTAACAGAAATTAAAGCTAGAAAGATATGCTGGTGTCTGTGACTATCTGAATAAATTCATGTTACATAGGAGTGTTATTTTAGTGCCAGTTATTGAACATATTTTTGGGGAAAAATGTCAGTTTTGAATGTGAGATGTAATAGAATTGTTTCTCTACCTCTATATTGGACCGTAATTTTGATGAGTAGCAAATGGGGAGTGGAAGAAGAGGAGTCTTAGCAGTCAAAGACAACAAAGATTTTGTAATTGCAAGTGAATATTTACAAGAAATCTTTATACCAAACAGAACAAAACTATTTTCTGTCCTGAATTATTAAGGAGGAAAAATTAAGTCCTGTTGACATGATGGCACTGAGCAGGGATCACATGGAAGACACAGACCCATCCGCACACCTCCTGCTCAGACCAGGAAGCATATAAATATGAAAGTTACTAAAGAAGAATCAGTCTGTGAAGGAGAATAGGATGATGAGTGGCAGAAGCATGCAACATTGTAGTCACCAAATTGCTCTGTCCTCAATAAAAATCGTAGTTTGGTAGAGGGTGAAACTACAGGGGCAGTGGTGCCAGGTTCAGCCCCGGGACATGTTAGTCCCTGCACTCAGGTAGTGTGCTGGGGAACTCAACTGCAATACTTTGGTTTGATGAAAACACCAGAAATTTGTAAACAAACTGAATGACACTGACAGATTCAAATCCAAAACCCAACACCTGTGCCTAGATAAGAAGGTTTTATTAGGTCAGAAACTGACTTCTAATGGAAGAACGCATGCAATGATCAAATCAAAAGCATTTCGGAGGAATTTTACATAGTAACTTGTGCAGAATTTGACATTTAAAAACCCTTGAAGTCTAAATGTAATACAAAATGTATGTATAGATATTTTATATACCTTTCTTGGAAGCAGCATTGTTCTATTAAGTAGTACAGAGAAAAAAAAGGAAAAGATGTCCTGTTTCACTAGTGTGTAAACTGATTGCTGGGTGACCCACACCTATGTAGAAAGAATGCTGTTGTATTTGTTGTTGTAATTTGGAAAATACAAGGACCTCAGGTAGAAGGATCCTCTGATGGAAACCCAGAAAGACATGCAATTAAAACACAAATTTTAAAAAGTGTATTTTGTGTGAATGTGATCTTTCTGAGTGTTTTTAAAAATGTTTAATATTCAAGGAAGGTGGTAGGGAATGGATTTCAGTGGTAGGGGTTTTTTGAGTTTTTTTGTATCATATTTCAAATATTTTTAATATGGCTTTTGCTTTTCAATGGAACTGAAAAAGTCTTTATGGGTTTTGAAGAACCTGAAACTGAAGGACATTTCAAATTTCATCCAAGATGTTAATTCTGTAATAACCTCTTAGAAAGCATTAGATCCTTACAATTATAATGCATTTTCACACTGCTAGAAACTGAAAAGGACACCAATTATTACCAAAAATGTATCTACTTTTTCTGGCTTGTATTATATGCCTGTAAGATGTGCAAGTTTTTACTAATTTCATGAAGTCTTACAAGTTTTTGTGTACTCTTAAATAGACTTAATATTGCAGACCAATTGATGATGCCTTTTTCAGTTCTGTTGCCTGAACTACAGTTCAGGCACTTACAGCTCAGCTGTAATGAAGGTGATGTTCTCTTCTAAACAGTCTATGTTTATGTGGTGGGTTTGTGTTTC